>CAEGAF010023727.1:0-12566 GCA_903067075.1 Micropoecilia bifurca
AAAAACAAGTTTTTGTCTAAATTAAGGTGAATTCATGGTTCATTTTTCCACATAATGTAACGGTAGTGTTTATGATAAAAAATAAATAATAATTATGTGATTGGTATCGGCGATCGGCCTCAGGGTGTGATCGGTATCGGTATCGGCAGAAAAAAACTTGATCGGCACATCCCTAGTTAAAACTGTTCCTGCGTCATGACATTATGAGACAGATAATCTGGAAAAAGATGAAGCTCCTCCCAGTGCAGCCATCTGCAGAAATCCAGTTCAAACACAACCAGTCAGAGCCAGGAGGAGGATCTTAGCACTGTCAATCAATATGAACACGCTGCTTAATGTGCTAATGGTGGACAAACAACTTACCATTACAGAAACACTATTTATCTGCGGCCATCTGTAGCTATGGTAACTAACCTGAGCATTCATGGCAGGGTCCATTGTGAGGAACTAGCCGTAGCGCAGCAGAAACCAGGGGGTGAGCAGTCTATTATAAAATCATTGATAAAAGTTTAATGCCCAATAATATAATGGCTTTCAAGATCAAATAGAATAGAACATGGGAGTGTGTTTAGGTAGTTACAGTCCTTAGATTTTACATTAGCAATTACAGCTTTTCCTGTCACTAGAGAATGTGACATGTTTTTTAAATGAATTAAGCAACAAAAGACATTTTGCAGTGAACTTAATGACAGATGATCATTTTTCTGTGATAATTAATAAGGCAGCCAAGACACATCAAAAGACAACAGAGACCTGTGAATAAGTGCTGTGTCATGTCTGCTTTTGCCTCAACACAAGTAAAGATTACCAGATTTATTCATTTATAAACGATGTAAACATACCTCACTATGATTAGCTGTTTAAAAAAATGTTTATTAGCTTATTAATGCTGCCTCCTTGTGGTGAACCAGAGAACTGCAAAGGTTTCCTTGTTAATTGAATGGAGGGCTATATATATAGTACACAATAGTTTTACATTTATATTAAGCTTGGAAATAAGACAATTAAATAACACAGAAAAATAGTTTGACACATAATAATAACAATCTGTTAAGCATCATTGGAACTGCTCTTATACCTTTCAAAGTAATAAAATTCTCCCGTTTCATGAAAAGTCAACATAAAATTGCTATCCCTAACACAAAACAGACTAGGATCTTAAAGGTTATCTCAAACATCACATTCTTGTACAAAATTCAGGGATTTTAATTGATCCGTTTCTAACATTTGGTCTTAAAAAAATTCACCCTTTCACACTTACAGGAAACTGACAGAAAAAGAAACACAAACAAAAATTCACAGTTTGTCAAATTTTTATCACATCCAAGCATTTTAGTCAGTCCTCAGAGTTACCTCAGACATACATTTAGAGTCGCAAGTTACACAAACTACTTACACATATACCTGAGAGAGGATTTTTGCTTCTATTTTAATCCTTGCACTTCTTTATAAATTGTATCAAAAACCACTCCCACACATTTCTCTTCTAAAATTGTAGTATTTCATCAGATCTCAGTTAATGAAAACTATACCTACATGGAATTTGAAGCACCATTTTCTAAGTCATTCACTGTTATTACTTTAAGTGCATTTATTGTGTCTGTGTACTTGCAGGTTTATGATATAAGCACACAGGGATGTGAGTCATATCGTGCACAAAGCACAATGTTTGCCTCACGTGACCAAATTCAAATGAAACTGGCAGCTGCAAACTCTTAGGTTTCCTTTTTATGTCAGTTAACAGGAAGTAGTGTTGGTTCAAGGAGAGCGTTTTTATTATTTAACATCAACAGACAGACATGTCAGGATGGACATACAGGAAGAGGATAAACTTAGTTTCTCAGTCAATTAGTTTGCCTGTTGGAGTTTAAAATAGTGACTATGGAAAACCAGTTTGCAACTGGTCAGGATGCCAACGTGGCGACATCACAACATGGTAAGATCAAAGCTTAATTTTACAGTGAATCACTTTTGTATTTACAAGGCTTGGTTTGACATTGAGAAGGAAGAGAAAGCAAAGCAAATGATTTTTTCTCCGGTTCTGAACAAATTCAGCTATGTGTAGAGCAGAAAGACAATCACCTGTCAAATGATCAAAACAAAAACTGATGACTGGATGAGATTAGTCTAGAATGCCATTCAGTTACATATTAATAAAAGTTGGCAAAGACAGAAATGAGAACATTGTTATTTGATAGCAGCCCACATCCACTGTCTAGACTAGACAGTCAAATCAAGTGAGAACTTGTTTGTGTGTGTGGGTGTAAGGTGGTAGTAAAACAAAAGTGTACGCAGTTCATTTGATTTATCTATGAACAACTATTCAGGGGTGTCAAACTCATTTTAATTTTAGGCCATATCAAAATCCATTCAATTTGTAAAACATCAATATAAAGCTGTTTCAGCATTCACTAGGTGTTTCTTAAAATTAAATAATATTGAACATTGTTTCTGACTGGATCAGTTTGTGATTGTTTTTGTGTTATTTTTGAAATCAAAATCATCGATTTTGTGATCACTTAGAAATATTTGAAAAGAATTCTTACGGTATTCACGCTAATATGTGTTTACTATCACTGTATCAGTCACAGATTGCAAATTGACATAAAGTGAGGCTGAGTCAACAGTCATTTTTGAGAAAAAATGTCAGTAAAATCAGAAAAACTTGGATATCTGCTGATTTTGTGTGAATTTTTTGAGTACATTTTGTAGATTTGTGAAAAACTGGAGGGGGTTATTGATGCAATTTGGAGTCTAGAAGGCCACATTAAAAGCTACATAAAAATTTGGCCCCTGGGCTTTGAGTTTGACGCATGTGGCCTTAGGCAATTATTAACAAAATTAGTCATTTAGATCAGAATTACTAAGTCAAGGCACCACTGAGTATAAGAAAAATAATAGCTAAACTAGTTTTCAGTTTCAGCTGAACAATATGTTAATATGTTATGTCAGAAATTTCAAGTCAGTATAAATTTAGTATAAATTAAAATAGTTACAATAAAATAAAAAAAAACATGGGACACATGTAACTAAGTTGTTTGTTCTGTTTTAGATCAAGCTGCACCGGTAAACAACGTTCTCACCGCCCAGAATGGAAGCGTCATCACCTCTCCCAGTTTTAGTAATGTGAACATAAGCAATGGCAATATTATTGTCAACACAAACTGCACACATGGTAATAATTTGAAATTAATTTTAAAACATGTCTGATTTATGATTCTGATTTAGTTTAGATTTGTCTAATTTAGAAATGTGAATTTTTTTCAAACCAGATTAAAAATAAATTAAAGTTTTCAGCTCATTTCTGTTTCAGCTCCAACCGCAACAGACCAAGTCAGGGGTTTCGCTCCAAAACTCAAAGGTAAGATGTATAGAGCTGTTCATCTCTGTGGCTTGCACCATTTGTATTACACTAAAATATGATACAAAGAGAAGGTGAAAAAGAAATAGCAAAATAAAAATGACCCCTTTCACAATGCAATGAAACCCAATATATAAATATAAATTTGGACAAAATTAAGACTTAAAATGATCCAATTCTCTGATTTTAGTTTTTAATAGGTGTATGTTTGAGTAAAAAGAACATTGTTCTTTTTATTCTATGAACTGCTGACATGTCTCCAAAGTTCCCGGCAAAAACTTAGTATTTATCTGCAGAAAATGGGAAATGATCAAAATACTGAAAAAGATGCAGTGCTTTCAGACCTCAGATAATGCAATGAAAACAACAATGCTAATGTTTTAACTCAGGAAGAATTCATAAATCAATATTTGGTGGAATAACCAGGAGGTTTTCGACGGGGTTCAGTGCAGTGGTCTCTTATTTTTTTCTAGAGCTGAAAGTTGATGTTATTTGAAGATCTGGAATCTAAAATTAGATTTTTGGTTTTGATCTTTCAGAGAACATCCAAGATTGCCAGGATGAACTAAAATCCTACCTTCTGTCGAGGACAATGACTCTGTCTGAAGGAACAGAAGAAGAAACATTGTCAACTTCTTTAAATAAAATTTATACAGAGCTTTACATCACAGAGGGAGGCAGTGGTGAAGTCAACAGGGAACACGAGGTTATTGAATTGGAGTGTACAAGGCCTACAAATGAAAGAAAAATCGATCTCAATGACATTTTCAGTGCTTTATCAAATGAAGAAGATCCACCACGGAGAGTTTTGACAAAGGGAATTGCAGGTATTGGTAAAACAGTGGCTGTGCAGAAATTAACTCGGGACTGGGCAGACGGAGAAGCCAACCAGGACTTCACGTTCGTGTTTCCCTTCACATTTAGAGATCTAAACTTAATAATTGAGGAAAGGTTCTCTCTCATCGATTTAATACGTAATTATTTCGAAGAGGTCGAGTGTTTGGATGTTTCAGATTACAAAAGCTCTAAACTTTTGTTCATCTTTGACGGCCTGGATGAAAGCAAATTTCCCCTGAACTTTGACAGGAACGAGATGTGTCGCAATGCTGCAAAGAAAACAACAGTAGACATATTACTCACAAACTTATTCAAAGGCCAACTTCTGCCCAAAGCTTCGGTGTGGATCACAACTCGACCAGGCGCAGCCAATAAGATTCCTCCAAAGCACATCAACAGGGTGACAGAGGTACGAGGTTTTAACGACGAGCAAAAGGAGGAATACTTTACAAAGAAAATCAGTGACAGGGCTATTGCTCAGAAGGTCTTGGGGCATCTTTTGTCAAAACCTTTGAGAAGTCTCTACATAATGTGCCACATCCCCATGTTTTGCTGGATTTCAGCCACAGCACTTCAAAGCCTCCTCATGAAAGAGGATCAAGCTGAGCTCCCAAAAACCCTAACAGAAATGTACATGCACTTCCTGATCAAACAGACAGAGCTGAAAAATCAAAAAGATTACCAAGGAGGTGATACTGACAGAGACATGATCATGAAATTAGGAAAACTGGCATTTGAGCAGCTACAAAATGGCAACATAATATTTAGAGAAGAAGATTTGAAGGAATGCGACATCGATCTGAAACTAGCTGCTGTTTACTCAGGCGTTTGCACACAGATCATAAGAAAAGAATCGGGTCTTCACAAAAAGGAAGTTTACTCTTTCATACATTTAAGCGTTCAGGAGTTCCTTGCAGCTCTGTATGTACACAAGACCTTCGTGGATCGGCGAAAAAATCTTCTCCGCCCAAACACTGTGATACCGGTGTCCGAGGGAGGAGAAAGTCCAATTATCTTTCTACACAAAAGCGCTGTGGACATGGCTTTGAGCAGTGACCAGGGACGATGGGACTTGTTCTTACGGTTCCTGATGGGTCTGTCTCAAGACAAAAATCAGGGGCTTCTTCAGAAAATCTTTGGAGAAAAGGACAAACTTCCACAGAGCCGAGAGGAAACGATCAACTACATTCACCGTAAAATCCAGAAGACCTCGTATTCCAACAAGGGTATCAATCTATTCCATTGCTTAAATGAGTTAGGAGACCAATCTCTGGTGGAGCAAGTCCAAAAGTATTACAATTCAGGGGATGTCAGCAAAATTTTGCCGGCCCATTGGTCGGCTCTGGCTTTCGTGCTGCTTGTTTCCAATGAAGACTTGTCTGTCTTCGATCTGAGAAAGTACTGCGGATCTGAAGCTGTACTAGAGCGGCTGCTACCGGTGCTTAAAGTAGCAAAGACAGCTTTGTAAGTAAACCTAACTCATGTTGACCTTTTTCTACTTGGTGCACAAGATTGCTTACCATCATTTTCTTGCTCAACTCAGGTTAAGTGAGAGTAACCTCACTGACAGGTGCTGCAGTTATGTTTCTTCAGTTCTTACCATGAAGTCTGGAGGACTGGAAGAGCTGGACCTAAGTGGAAATAATCTGAATGACTCCGGAGTGCAGCTGCTCGCTGACAGCCTGCGGGATGCCAACTGCAAACTTTCAAAACTCCGGTAAAATACATATAATTCCTTTGCTTTTTAACTCACAGATTGAGAGTATGAATGTGTTGATTTGTAATTTTTTTGTAAGCAAGGTTTCTTGGATAGACATGAGACACTATTGTGTCTTTTTAGAGTTCAGCATCAAAGGAGTTAGAAATGGTAAGTAAAATAAATTTAAACTAAGCTTTCCTAGTCATAACAATCACTCACCAGAGCCACATTCAGCTACTCATGCCCACTAACCAGAACAGGAACTCAAAAGGGGGAAAAGCAGTCAGTCAGTCAGTCAGTTTCATCATACAAATTCCTTGATGCGTGTTTTGCATGTCAGATCTGAACAGACTCTGCACAGTGTAAACACTGTATAAACATTTTGTTGAACACTCCATCTAGATAATAAAGCTGAAAATATCTCCAAGGCATTAGATTTAAAGGGTTGCTTACTTTCCTAAGGAATCAGGGCTACTTTTTTATATTTAGTTGCATTTTTAGTTACTGTTTGCTTGCAAAACAAGCTTTATAACTGAAGTGCGCAGAAGGACTAGTTTACCCAACGCTCTATTTTTGGATGAACTGCCACTGCTCATATATAAGACATAACTTTAATTAAATAAGAGGCAAAAATGCTTCCAAACTAGTTGAAACATAAAACATTTGTCTCTTGTAAAATTAAGGACAGAATATAGTCTGATCTTTTCTTGTTTAATGTTTTTATGTCACTTTTGTTCTGTGATGCAGATTAAAACAATGTGGCATGACAACAATAGGATGCCAGTTTTTGGCCATAGGAATATCATCTAATCCTTCTCATCTGAGAGAGCTGGACCTCAGCAAAAATAAACTCAACGACAAGGGAATGATGCTGCTTTATGGTGTTGTAAAGAATTGCCATTTGGAAACTTTAAGGTAAAACATTTTCCAGATTTTACAAGTACTACTCTTAGATCAGATCATAAATGTACACTTTGTCTTGTGGATAGTGCAAACATTTACAAGATCATTGAAATATGAGAGTTCATGATTTGCAAGATTTTGTGTAAATCAATTAAGACTTTTGTGATTAAGCATAAATTTCCACGTGATCCTGGTGAAATAAAATCTTTTCTCTGCAGACTCTCTGAGTGTGGTCTTGAAGAGAAAGGATGCACACGTCTGGCATCAGCTCTCTGCTCCAATCCGCCTTATCTACAAAACTTGGATCTGAGCAGAAACAGCTTCAGTAGAACATCAGTCAATCAGCTTTCTAACTTCTTGCAGCACCCTGACAGTAAGCTGCAACGGTTGTGGTGAGAAAGCCCTCCACTTCTAATAAATTTAAACACCTAAAAAGAAAAACATTTAAACCAAAAATAATTAAATGCATGATCATCTAAAGGCTGTTTTAGTAGGGATGCAGTTATTGTTTTCCAGTTTTCATCTTCAGCCCACAAGATGCAGAGTAGAAAAATGAATGTACTCATTGTTTTTACTAATATTTATCTAGCCTTTCAAAAGCACAATCAATATTTATTGACTGATTGTTGACTTTGTGGCCTTTAGGCCAACAAGATGCACTGACTGTGCATGGAAATCGATTAAACTTAAGTTTGTAAAGTTAAATCTTTCCACTGGGTAAACTCTTCTGTTTTTTTTTTTTGTTTTTTTTAAGTGAGCAAACATCTACTTTTGTCCCAAGGCTTTTCAAAACAAACCTACAAGCGGATGGTGCAGCTGCTCTGACTTCAGCTCTCAAACCTGACCAGCTGAAGGAATTGGACCTAGGAGCCAACACAATAGGTGATGCTGGGGTGCAGAAACTTTCTGAACTGCTGAAGAGTCCAAACAACAAACTCGAAGCCCTGAGGTAAGGAAGACTTTATGCCGCACAGATATAGACACAAATTTAGATGAAGAATATTTCGAAAATGTTGAAGACCTTAAAATCTGCTCAATTGACTTTTTTTGCCCACAGACTTCAAGGTTGTCGCTTAACAGATGAAGGCTGCGCCCTGTTGGCTTCATCTCTGAAGACAAACCCGGCTCATTTAAGAGATCTAGATCTGGGAAGAAACATCATGAAAGAACAAGCAATTGAAAAACTTTCTGCGTTCTTGGAAGACCAAGGCTGTCGACTGGAGATACTGAAGTGCGTATCATGTGCACCACACCGCTCACGTTGTTTTCTCTACAATAGAGATAAAGATCAATGCAGAATTCCACCCAGGCAGTAATTTATAGATTGTAAGTATAGCTAGATACTGAACTATATGTTCACCAAGGTGCCAACAATGTAATTCTCAACCTATTTCACCAAAGGCAACTTGTGTTATTGCAACCATATGCGTTTCAGATAGATCATGAAGTTACCTGAAATGCTGTTGTTTTTTAAATGGTTGGGATTTCAATCTTTTCTTGCAGCCTGACATGCTGCATTGCAACCACAGCTGGATGCAAGCCTCTGATTTTAGCTGTCAGTAGTTGCTTTTCCCTCCGAGAGCTCAACCTCAAGTACAACTTGTTCACGGACGAGAGCCTGAAGCTGATGTGTGATTGGCTGAGCAGAACCGAATGTAAATTAGAGGTGCTGAGGTGAGACTTCGTTTGTGTCTTTTTAGTAGGACAGCTGAAGATTTGAACCAAATGTTTCTTGGTTGTGGTTGTTTATGTGACACTGAATGGATGTGTTTTGTGAAAAAAAATAATGTTTTGTAGTGATTACCTGGAAAAATTCAGAAATTCAGAACAAAAGCATGAACAAATAAGAAGTAATTTGTCATTTAACGTTCAGATTTGAGTCCTGAGCAAAATATTTAATTGAAGAACCTGAATTATTGTTCCAATAAGCCAACATATGTAAAGGGTAAACATATGCAAATACAGATTAACTTATAAAGTGGCAGGTAAATTAGAAAGGCAAGGCGATTTATTTGTATAGCACTTTTTCAGCAACAATTGAAAGTGGTTTACATGACTGAAACAAACAAAGAAAACATTACATTGCAGTAGCAAAGTAAAGAAAACAGTGAGTTTATGAGGTTTCAGCGCTAAACAAGTGGGGGTTTTTTAGCCTTAATTTGAAGGCACTCACAGTCCCAGCAGTTTTGATCATTAGTCATTTCACATCAGGAAGTTGTGAGCCAAACCACAGTTTTCATGGTCCTACACTAATTTTATATCCTCAATTGTATATCTGCAGATTATTTTTTCACTTTTCACCTGTAGAGAAACCATTTTGTAACGATGAACGCTTTTTAACTTTCTACTCAAGGGGGAGAATATCATATTTTGTTTAATTGTAATTACTTGTACATTATCTCTAAAGCCTTCATAATACACCCTCTTTTGATTGACTTCGACTATGTTTTTCCAGGTTGTCCTTTGTTAAAGAGACGACCTGTGTGCTGCTCCCTGCGGCTCTGAGGTCAAACCCTTCACACCTGAGAGAGCTGGAGCTGAGCAACAATCCTTTAGAAGAATCAGTGAAGTTACTGACTGACTTACAGAAAAATGATGACTTCAAACTGCAGACACTGATTGTGACAGAATTGTGACAGACAGCTCAAAGAACAAGAACCGTCAGGGACACTGAGAGAGAAATTGAATAAATTAGAGTTTATATGAAATAACGTCCTGCTTGGCTACCACAAAATATTTACCTAAAAGTTATATTCTTGTGCTATGTAAATTCACCAATGCTTTAAACTCGACTATCTATGACATTTGTCTTAAGTTTTGTCCCATTTTGGATGGGAAGACTCCTGAAATTATAATTTTGCATAAGCAGAGGTTATCTAGACTCAGTGTACAGTTCTGAGCTTCTATGTGATATTACGTTTCGATGATCTCAAGTCATCTGTGTTATGTTGAACAGGAAAAGGAACTACAGTGATTTTTTATTCAGTGATTTTGATTTTATGCAGTAATTAGATCATTTGCACACAAGAGGGGAGTGTAATGCCAGAAACAAAGAGTGTTCACCTTGTCTGTAAGCTTGATTTGTGTCTGCAGTGTTTGTTCAGTAGGCAACCACAGAGTTGCTTGGTATCTATGCTTTACTGAGTTTTTGTAAATTATCAAGAGGAATGTAATTTTATTTGTTCAATTAAAAACAAAAATTCTAGCATATTGTGTGCATAAATTTAACATGGATAAAAAAAGTTATTTTTAAATAATCTTTAAAGTAAATACTTACAGCGTGGTAATAAGATCATCATATTTGCTTGCTGAAGGACTTGAGTTTGAATAATGAAACTCTATCAATGGATATGGAGGACATGCAAACTCCACAAAAAGAAACGGAATCCAAACTCTTCCTGCTTCTAAGGTAAATAATGCTAACCACCGCTAACAGCTAGTTGGGCTGGAAAACACACAAATATGTTCCTGTGTTGCCCCCATGCGGCTCATAGAAGTACTGCAGGTAACACAATTTGTACAGTATTTGTTATATATTTTTTTAGTTTCCAAATTTGAATAATATAACTTATATGGTTCATATGACTTTTTTTAGATAATTTATATTTGATTACAAAATAGTAGGATGTCTTTAGGCATTTATTAATGCCCTATTTATTCTTTTACTGCTTGTCTTTCCTTCCTAATCTACTGGTCTTGGTTTCCTACCTTCACACATTTTTTTATATGTTACTAGGAATTTTTTTTTTTTGAGGTGGGGGTTATCTGTCAAGATTATCTTTTTGTTAAGTCAAATTCAGCATTAAATGGAATTTTCAAATGACTCAAACAGGGCAGAAACTTGTTACTGGCAATGTTCTGATCTGTGGTTTACCACTGACTCTTAGACATCTTAAACCTCATGCTATATAATGCATAATGTGCAGCAGGACTGATGTAGGCAACTACCATAACCACAAAAGTCTTTCTCTGAGGTTTGGTTCAGTTAGTGCAGTAAACATTTCTTTTGGTGTCTGGTGTTTTTCATTTCATTTAATTTTTTTTTACCACTCCGGGGAATTAATGAGTTGCAGTAATCTGAACCTGTTAGAGATGAGCCGCAAAGATCTGATGCCAATTTTCTGAAGAACATATAACTTATATATTGACATATAGGCTACATCACTCAGCACAAAATTAGTCACAGAAATTTTAAGCTTATCTGCTCTGGAAACATATTCAGCTGTAACTGCTGCAAATGATAGTTTTCTGTACTTCACAATTGCATGATTTTGTCTTTGTCAATTAGTATGCAATGTGATTAAGGAAAGGTTCAAGGAAATAAACTATTCATTTGAACTTGTTAAAGAACATTTTAAAGAAATGGGTTCTTAAACATTCCTGCACCTTTATCTCCGATCTGTGCAGTGTCCTTCCTGGCCTTCACGATGGTGATTTTTTTTTTCTCCATAATATTCTTCAACAAATCTTAGCTAATTAATTGGGTAATTTCTTTAGACAACTGGATGTACTGGATTTTATTTAGGAGTATCAGAGTACAGGGGTTCGCATAGAAATTCATGCCACACATTTTAGATTTTGATTTGTAACAAAGATCTAAAAAGATGTGCATAATTCTTCTGTTTTTAAAAGAATGAATTTGAACTGCAAATAGGATTTGCGTTTTAAATAGGTTTTTAGGAACATTACTGTAGATGTGAAGTTTGTTAAAACTGGTTTATTCATTTTACAAATGAAGTTTTATTTTGTTATTTTATCCTGACTTTTATTGTTAATAAGTTGACAGTTGGTGGTTACCATAGCTACCAGTGGCAGTTAGCCTTACTGTTGCCGTCTGTAACTGTGGTACGTATTAGGATCAGCTCTGTTTTCCTTACCAGTATTATATTTTAACATTTATTTTAGACAAATCTAACAATGTGTAGGGTTTCATGTGCATTTTCACCATGTTTAGAATATACATTTTGAACGTTGTCCATTTCAGCTGTATTTTAATTTGTAACTGCAAACTATGTTGTCAACTGTTCATTGGGAATTAATCACTGTGTGCTATGTTTAGCTTTATTTATTGTATTTATTTGTTATGCATGCGGACAGAAGCTGCTAGATTGATGTTAAATATGTATTGTTATTTATGCTAAGGGTTAATTATGCGAATGTGTGTAGTCAGTTTATCTCATTTTTATGCCGCTTTAGCTTCTGTTAGTTGATCGTAACCACCAAGATTTTTTTTCGTGTAGGAATAAATCAAGTAAACCCGAATCTGTGTCGTCAAGTGACTCAGAACGAAAAAGAAGAGTGACATTAGTCATTTTCAATAAATTAGTGTGCATTCTGCTAAAGCTATAATGGTCAAATTAAAAGTAGCCCTTCAACGTACATTTATTAATAATTTCTGTTAGTAAAACATGCTTTTTGTTGTTCTGATGCAAGTCTTATTTATATAGCTGTACGGTTAAACATATAATGAACAGAAATAATTAAACAACGTGCGTTTCTCTTACAGAATTGAGTTATTGAAATAATTGAATCCTTCAGTGATATTTTAACTCAAAATGATTAACCTAAATTAAAACAATGTCTCCTTTTACTCCACTCAAACCCGCCATTAAGTAAACCAGACGTTACCGGTTTGTTTTTAGGACAAAGTGTCGTCATAGCAACGGGTGTTGCGGAAGTAGCCGTCGCTGCCTGCAGGGGCATGAGAAGTACCTGGCCTCCACGCGAGAGCAAAAACAGGTGGGAGCCCGGATCTGATGTAAACAC
>CAEGAF010023737.1:0-51914 GCA_903067075.1 Micropoecilia bifurca
TCTCTCTCTCTCTCTCACACTCTCTCTCCCTCTCTCTCTCTCTCTCTCTCTCTCTCTCTCTCTCTCTCTCTCTCTCTGTCTGTCACTCTCTCTCTCTCTCTCTCTCTCTCTCTCCCTCCTCTCTCTCTCTCTGTCTGCCTCTCTCGTTCTCTCAGATGTCACTGACCGGAGCGTCCTCGGCACAATGTTCTCTGTGTGTGGATAATTGTCTGCTGCTGCTGCCGCCGCTGCTGCCTTTTGCTTGGTGCTCGGATAAAATGCGCGGCGCGCAGAGATAAAGGCTGCGATGAGGACAGATGAAGGAGGAGAAAAGGGGGGGGGGGGGGGGAAAGGATGCGTCCCCGCATCAAAGCAGATCATGTACAAAGTGAGACACCATTGATCTCGTTTAAAAAAGGAGATGTTCTTGATCTGCTGTCAGGAAGGTCTGGGGACAGAGCAGGAACATTTCATTGCTGAATGCAGCTGTTTTGACTTGAGGTTCTCTACTGTTTTGGTTGTACTGGACCAAGATTTGGACCAAAGCCAAATTTGATTTGAGATCCAGTATAGTCCAGTATAGATCCATTACCTTGCAAAGTACCACAAATCCCAATTGTCCAACTTTGATTGCTTGCATGTTGTGCAGTTAGCATCCTCATCCAGGGTTTACTTACAGCCCAACATTATATTGAAGATATTGTGAAATGTGTCGCTTGACTCTCATGCTTTTCATATTAGTTGTTAGATAAATATTAGAGTTAGCACCCGTGAAGTGGACATGGAGGTGGCCTCAATTTTCAAGAAAGAGGACAGGACCAATTAAGGGATCCCAACTGTCCATCAACCTTGGAAAGAGAAAACTGTTTTCACTGAGTTTAGGAAAAGAATAATAAACATCACACAATATGAATGAATTACAAATGCAAATGTGAAACTGTCAGATTGTCCCAGAACTGATGAGCTCTAAACTATGGCTCCTCCACTTGTTTAGTTATGGTACTGGGAGCAGTGGGTAAACAGGTTTCTCATGTCCTGATGGGTCAACAAACTCCATACCAGCAACTCTGAAATGAATCTAGGCCCAATACCAGCACATTACTTTAACATAATATTATTGTATTCACAGGGGATCAGTGCAGGTATTTAAAGGTTGGTGTAGTACACTCCTTTTTTCTTGCTCAAAACAATTTGAGATGAAGGTTCGGTTTCATGTCGCTGGATCTACTTCTATCCAGGAGTACTGACTATCTGGGCATCATTCTGGTAGTTGTATGCCCAAAGTCAGACCTGTGTCCACATTCTCAGCACAAGTCCCAGTCCAAGTTCCTCTCATATTGTTTTTTTGTTATCATATACAAAAGCTCAAGGCCTGGTCATTGAGAGACTTGTGTCTGCTTTGGATCTTAGCTCCGTTTTTTGCAGATGATGGGGTTCTATTTTCGTCTTCAAACCATGACCTTCAGAGTGTATTTATGCAGTTTGTGGATGAGCATGAAGCAGCCCTTCACGTCTGAAGCCATGGGTCTCTACCAGGCGACGGTGAACTGTTTCCTCCTGCTTTGAGGTCAGATTTTGGCTCAGGGACGGGGTCCTTGTTAACAGATGATGGACAGGACATTGATAGTTGGATTCAAGCCTCATCTGTATGAGGGTTGGCCCTGCTTCAAGTTGGCTGTGGTGAAAGAGGCGAGTCAAAAAGAAAAGGTCTCGTCTTTCTGGGTGACATGAGACAATGTCATATCTATCTAAATATCGATACTATCAATATTGATATTGGTAGTATCAATATTGATGAGATTGATGCTTTTGTTTGCAGACAGCTGTAGACAGCCATTCTACAGGTGTACAATAATTTTTTGAATTCAGTGATTTGCTGAACATTCTCTTCTGAATGTTCAGCAAATTACTCATGCCAGTGCATGTGCAAGAATTAAAATGCCAAAAGTCAAGAGCTCACGTTTTCAGTTTGAGAACAGGATTTTATACTTTTGCTATGTTTGCTTTCAAAACATTTTCTTTCTTTCAAACACAATCTGTTCACTTCCCCCATAAGTGCAACTTCACTCCAGCACTGTCTGCGCAAACAGCACATCTCTGTCTTGGCTCACAGTGTAATCTGTGATCAGAGTCGTAATTTTAGCATACCTATTAAACTATTAGTATCTATTCAGGCAGCTGCAAAAAATCTTACTGAAATCAGAAATATACACTTATGTAAAGCTTTATACCTCAAACCTGAAATAGTTCACACACTTTTGTGTGGGAAAGTAGTATTCCTACTGAGGTTACATGAAGATTACAGTAACAGACTCAGTTATCCTAAGAAACAATTGTGTGTAGTAGAAAGTAAAATGGGAAATATTTTTATGTCATTGCTGCTACACTGTGTTATATTGCAGTTAGTTCATAAAATTACCTTTGACCTGCATTTTATGATAATGATGATCAACTAACTAAAGTCATATCAATACCAAAATTCCTTGTATCGCACACACACCGCTAATGAATTATGAAATAGTGGGATCCTGGATACAATGATGTGGAGGGAGCCTCTCCTCTTCAGTGTGGATGGACTCACTGTTAAAGACAAGGTGAGGACCTCTGGGAAAGCTGAGCTTAAAGAGACTGCTCCTCTGCATCAAACAAAAAAACAGTACGCCTGGATCAAGCATAAAACAAAGATGTTTCCTGAACTCCTCCTTTTTGAATAATCAAAAGCAGAACCACATTTATATATCCCATCCGGCCAGCACACATCTTGGGATCATTTGGATTTGGTAGAAGAGTGTTTGTAGGAAAAGGGATGTCAGTGTTTCCCTACCTGGACCTGTTACTCCAGCAACCAGATCTCAGATAAGCTTGACGATAGACGGTTGGACACACACACACACACACACACACACACACACACAGATGGGTGGCAGTAAATAAATAATAGTAATTAATGGATTTTTCATTTTGTCTGGACTGCAGTATAACGTTATTATGTAAGCTCAGTGAAATTAGAAAGAAGGGGTCAAGTTAAACTGGCTTAGCTCACCAGGACCAGAGCAAAAACACCAGTTATGTATGAATACTTTGCAGAAAACAATGTGCTTGAACTTCTACAGACACACATAAATACAACTGTAGAAACATGGAATTATCACTGTTGAGATTGTAATAATATTCAAATTTCATCAGAATTGCGATTTAAAGAATTTGTCATTTTTATAATGTTTTATTCGTTTTATTCAGAAAATTATCAATATTCTGTTTGAGAAGCCAAACGCTCTCTGGGGTTCCCTGCAGGACAGGAAGCCCACAGCAGCAGGTTTGTTTTTGTGAGCCTTAGGCTGGCTCTGGCTGGCCTTATGCTAATGACAGAGATGGATAAACTCTACCTTGAAGACTTCGCTGAGATCACTGCATGAATGAGATTTAAGAGCCTGTCAATTTAGACGCTATAATTGTCATAATTATCCTCATCAACGCTGTGGTTGCCATTATTATCATTTGGTTGTCATGCTGGGCCTCTCTAAACCTGCGTACGGTTAATTAGTTCAAATCAAAGCTGTCCAAATTAGGCTCTTTCTTCCGCACAAGTCAAATTGTTCAAATCATGATGAGGGAATATTAAATAAATATAATGGAAGGTAATGTACGTTCAAATCTCCGGTTAAGCAACATGTTCAGACTCTTAATGAGCTTAAACATCCAGGTTAGATTTGATTGAGGTTCCTACAGTAGACAAGAGAGAACGAGAGACAAAGAAACCAAAGCACTAGTTTCCAGTCATCAAGTTTTTAGCTGGCAACTACAAGACCAAGCATCAGATTTGAAAGTCATTAGGTCATATTTCATAATCGTGTGAATTATATGTGGCTCATAGGTTTACTGGACTGGAATCAATATGTCATCTGAGGGTGGAGGCTGGGTGCCAGTCGCTCTGCAGCGATACATCTCTTTCGGCTGGCTGTATTTCTAATAAGAGTGGATCTGTCTTTAACACGGCCGAGCCACCGAAGGACGAAGCCACTTCTCCTCAATCTGTTACCTTGCAGCTGAGTGCCAGAGGATGACAACACATCTGCCTGTGAGCGGCAGCAGCAGCAGCCTTAGCAGCAGCAGCCAGCCCAGCATACCGCAGCATGTGAGGAGCCTTCTCCAGTGTCCTGTCTCTCCCAGGCAGCTCAAACATGACGTTTGCGCTGACGCACAGGCAGTGCTGCTGAATAGGCTAGCGTAATTATGGAGCTCTGTCTGTGTCTTAACCAATCTGGATCCCTGCCTCAGAAACTGAGTGTACACGTTTCACACAGACAGAACATGGTGGGCGGACCAATTAAGTCACTGTAGCACAAACACAATACTCCAGTTGCTCTGTGTTCTTTCTGATATCTAACAGAGGCCTGAGTTAAAGGGTTTCTGACATTTAAACAAGTGATAACCCATTTCAGGGCACATTGACACGGAAAGCAACAATTCAACATCATGTTCAACAGACAAACAAAGACATAAATGTCAAAAGTTAAAACTGTGGAAATTCCTTCTTATCAAAAAATATATATTTTCACAAATTATACTTAAAACACTACATTATTATTATTTTTATTTAAAATCCTGTCTTTATCTGATAAAATACACAGCCAGATATCCATCTATCTCACTGTGTATTTTAGTAGGGAATGGATTGTTTTCTGTAGTCATAAAAACTAAAACTATATCACAGCCATAATCTAATAACTCTGACTCACTAATGGGACCTTTTTACACCACTGCATCATTATGACTTATAGTACTGTTGTGAGTTTTTTTTAAATCCAGTCTCGTTTGCTTTTTCATTTTATCTGGGTCTGATGTCAGAATTACTTGCTTCTGTTGCATCACAATTTCATGTCAGTTCATCAAAATCTCCTCTTGCTATAAACAGTGAAAAAAAATAAAATCACACTCAGTAGTTCACAAATTTTGGCCTGTCTTGCAATGAGTTCACCTACTTCATTAAAGTCGTCTACTTTGTATTTGTTATTGGTTACATCACAATTACCTGTCTAGCTTTTTTCAGGACACAATAGTTAAATGTTCCATGGAAATAATCTGCTCGAATGTAACATTTTTTGTGGTATTAGTTGGTGTAATCAAACAGGAAAGGGAAGAGGGATGGAAATCAAACCCCAGACAGCTGCATCAGAGCTAATAGCCTCAATTTAAGGGGCGTCACCTCTATCTCTACTTTACACACTGCAGCTGCCCCATAAAATAGCTCATGATGCCATGTTTTGCATTGCATCACAGCTTGCTACGTTGTTGCATTTACTCCGTTTCAAATCCCTTTTAATCACCTCCATTCTTACATCACTTGTACTTCCTTTTGCCTGATAGTCACCAAGGTTGTCACACCTGTCATCACCTCCATGCAGGTCTTTCTGTACCAGATCATGCTCAGTTTTTATTTCTGAAGATAATTCGCTCTGCTTATTTCTCTCAAAATCATTTTTTTTCCCGACAATCGGTTCTGATGTGGAAGTGAATCATTAGTCCTGCTACACTACAATCACCTCTATTTTTGAATGACTTTCACATTTCATTTGATGAAATCCCATGTCTTGATATATTGCAATTAACTTTGCTGAGGGATATTGATCATCTTTCTTGCTGCATGATGATGTATTTCATCATTACATCAGTTACATATGTATTGCTGCTGCTGCTGAAAATAAACTGTGTTGTGAATCCAGAGTCAGATATAGTTGTTTTTCAATGACTGGTTAGGCTACTTTAACACTTGCTGTTCAAATATTTTAATCTTATATAAGTGTTTTATTTTGTTGCAGTTAATTGTGGTGTTGCGCTGCAATCTTTCAAAAATCACAGTTATTTGTTTTGCCCCGTTTTATTTACTTCTGCATGTCATACAGATAGATTTTATAAAATGTAATTTTGTTGCTATATTAATGGATGTTGTTCAAACACAAACAAGTAAGTTCATTCTTATATGCTTTCATTACAAAGTACATTGACTACTAAATACCTTTGTTCTCTCAGCTTAGATATGTACAAAGAAAAATAAACTGATCAAAAGCTTTAAAAGTTATAAAAATTAATAACAGACAAATTAAAACAATAATATATTGTTGCATATATTAATTTGCTGTAACTGACTTTATTAGTTTTCTGTAGTAGAATAACATGTCCAGTTTTATTAGTGGACTGCTTTGCAGTTAGTTAATTGTCTTTTTCTCAACATATGAAATACAGAAATCTCATGTTTCCTGCAGTCTTTGAGATATAAAACAAAAAGGATTAAAAATTGTAAAAAAAGACAAAAGTGTGCCAAAAACGTTGCTGTTTATTTTAATAGCTATTCTGTCCTCCCTGAGAAGGTTTTTAATCAGTGATCTATGGACAAACAAACCTGAGTTGTCTGAGCTATTTTCCTGCAACAACATTGTTTCCTTGAACTTTTGGGCTTTGGCTTGGGTAATGGTTTTATCATGTGGACAAGCTGCAGGAAAGACCAGCTTCTTTCTATTCAAAAGGAATGACAGAATGAATATTTTTCTGCAATCTCACCACAAATGTATGAACAATAGAACTGAAATGACTTCAAACACATGCAAAAGATAGCATGAGACATTCAGATGAGAATACACACAGAATGTTTAAATCATGTTAGATTGTGTGTAACAGACAGGTTACTGCTGTATCTGAACTGGAAATTATATGTGCTATCTTTCTAATAACAGAGCAGATCCAAACGACTGCTTCCTCATCCATCACCCAGACTCCCATGTAGACTTGAGTGAACCTGTTATGATCATCATAATGTTGTTTCTGCATGACAAATTATACACCACTGCCCTCTACTGGGCTCCCAAAATACCATAAACCTCCAATTTGCATTTCAAAAACAAAATGTGGCCTCAGTTCATACAGTGCTTTGCCTAGCATTTCTGATATACAAACTTATTCACATTTCTTCACATTACAATTTTAGTTTTCAAGGACTTTATGCAACTTAGCAAAACAAAGTGATGTGTAATTGCAAATTGGAAGGTTAATATGCATAGTTTTACTTTTTTATTTGTTTTTACAACGCTTTGTAATTTGATTTCAGTATAAATTTTGCTCCCTGAAGGCTGCAGATATTTCTTAGAGAAAAACAACATCACAAAGAGCACGAAACACATCAGAGAAGTCAGTGAGAAACTTGTGGAGGAATCTAAAGTTAGTTCATAAAACAAAATCCCAAACTTTGAACATCTGACAGAGCACTAATTAACGCCATCACACAACTGCAAATTTACATAATAAGGTCTACAGAAATTGTCATTCACCTAACGCAGGCCGAGCAAGAAAAGCATTAATCAGATAAGCTACCAAGAGTCCCATGTTAACTGCAGAACCTGCAGAGCATGGCTTGGGTTAGAGAAGCTCATCCATCAGGACACGGCAGTTGTACACTCCATGTATCTGCACATTAAGAAACAAGTGTGAAAGCTAAAAGTAATTTGATTTCCAAAAGACACATAGAAAATAGAGGTGATATGTGAAAGAAGGTTTACTGGTCAGATTAAATGAAAAAAATGACTGCTAACCAAAAGCTAAAAATGATACCCGAAACACACCAATCCCACCGTGAAACATGGTGATTACAACATATATCATTTTTATTCCACATCATAATTACTGTGTGCACTACAATCTTTGGCAATTACATACAATTTAAGCAAAACACATTAAAGTAGATATTTTTAATATGACAAAAAGTTACAAATGTTAACCTTGTTTGAATAGCTTTGCCAGACTTTGGACATTGAGGCATAAAACAAGAACATGTCTGCAAATATTAAACATCGCACATGTTTTATAACAGAAAGAAAGAAAACAAATGAGAAAGAAACAATACATGTTTCTTCCTTTTTTTTAATTAAGAAAATATCAGTAAAAAACTGGAGAAGGGGAAAAACGGCAACATAAAGAAGAAACCCCGGAAGCGACAGAAGGGAGAAAAAAAACAGCAACGGCAGTGAAATTAAGTCAGGTCTCCATATAAGGTCTCTCAGCAAGTGTCGGAACATTAACAGAAGGAGAGACCATGGAGCAAAATGTGACAGAAAGCCATGGAACAGACGATGTTGCATTCCAATCAGAGGTAAGAAAAACCTTTTACATGTCTTAGTGTTTTGGCCAAAAATCATTCCAATCTACCTAAATGCACCTGAAAATTCTGTTTTTTGTTGGTTTCTGCTGCTTTTAAGTTTGGCTCTTCAAGACATCCTCCACAAAATATATGATATGAATATGTCTCTAGCAGTTCCTTAAATGACATTTTTAAAAGGGTGTTTTAGTGTGGTTTCAGTACAGTCTTCAAGTTGCTTCAGATTTTTTATGTTACAAGCACCTGTTCTTCTGCAAACACTGTGAGTGGGGGTGGGGGGTCTTCAATGAATTATTTTCAGTGTTCATCTGTCTGTGTGATAAAAACAGGATCAGATAAACCTTGATGTTGAATGTGCCTTCAAAGAGACTAACAATTCACATAAGACGACAGACCACCAGAGGAAATGGTTTGTGATTTGTCCTTTGTTGATATTTGCCAAACATGCAATATCTCTTCATGTCTTATAAATGGCCAGCCTTCCTGTTGTTCCTTACAGATAACATTTATGTTCCCTTTTTCTTGTCTCCCATGTCATCTGTCTTGTTTTTGTGAGTCCAGCTTGCCTGAGAGGAAGCTGGAAGCAGTCCAGGTCTGCTTGGCAGAGTACAAAGACCAGATTCGACTGACTATGACCATGGTTTTGGGAGCAGGTATAGATTATCTTCGTTAACATCAGTTAAAGTGTAACTATGGTCTTTTATTAATAGGTCTTTTATTTCTGGGTTTTAAATACCAAAAATGTTTTCACATGCCTGAGTACCATAGTGCCTATTTATTGACTATGCAGCTGGAAATTTTGCAGATTTTTAAAAATTTGATATCAGGATTTTTATATACAAAGTATGCACATCTGATTTTGCTTTATGTAGTTATTTCTCCATTTCTGCAGCTATATTGAATCTGTTTGCAACACCACGCTGAAAAATCTTTATTCAAAAAAGAAATTAGTGAAAGGTTTTCCCTTTGCGAGAGATTTATTTAGTTTCTCGTGTATTTATAGTTGCGATAAAAACAAGTCTTTAAACTCGAATGTTTTAGTATAAAACTGACCTGTCATTCGTCAACTAAACACACTAAAGGTGTGTGTACACAAAGGCTGCATGAGGATAACTTGATACATGCACTTCCTGGGGTTTAAGATTTTAAAATGATCATCAGCAGATGAGGTCACTTCTATAAGTGTAAGAGTCTACTTCTCTGGACAATCTAGTCGTTTGTTAGCACACTAAGCTGCAAAGGCATCAGTAATGAGCATAAAGAAGCCTAAAAGTGATGTGCTATATACACATTTCCAAACAATTTGGAGCCCATTATTCTGAAATTGCCAAAGAAATGTACCTCAAAATCAGACCCTAAGACACATCTTCAGCACTTGAAACCACAGCCAGAAAGTTGAAATAAAGTTCTAGAGAAGCAAATAAGAAACACCAACATATTCACTGGTCAAATAAGAAGTTATCAGCTGAAGATTGGCCCAAACTGGATCCTCTTCCTGAAATGATCTACAGCAGCTTAAAAAAGGTTCAAGCTGTTGAAATGGCCTAGTCAAGTGAAATACTGTAACAAGATCATAAGAGAGTTGTGGTGTACTGAATGTCTGCAAGCTGCGATATATCAAGACATCTTTAGTTGCACTGATTACTGCAACAGCGTCTTCACAGGTCTGTCCAACGAAACAATCAAACAACTGCAGCTGATCCAGGAGCTGCTGCTCGCGTTCTGACTAAAACCAGGAAGATAGAGCACATAACACCAGTTTTAAGGTCCCTTCACTGGCTCCCTGTAGCTCAGAGAATAGACTTTAAAATACTGTTGTTAGTGTATAAATCACTGAACAGCTCAGCGCCACAATACATTAAAGATCTGTTGTTGCTGTACCAACCTTCCAGACCCCTCAGGTCTTCTGGTTCTGGTTCTGCTCTGCATCCCCAGAACCAGAATCAAACAAGAAGAAGCAGCATTCAGTTTCTATGCACCACAAATCTGGAATAAACTTCCAGAAAACTGTAAAACAACTGAAACACTGTGCCTATAAATCTCAGCTTAAAACCCACCTGTTCAGAGTTGTATTTGAAACATAATCAATTATGAATTTAATGATGGCTATTGACTTAATTTAAGGTTTTGACTGTTGATTCTATGTTGCATGACTTTGTGTTTTTGTGTTTCTTATGATTTAAAGCACTTTGAAAGACCTTGCTGCTGTTATGTGCTATACTCATAAAATTTGATTGATTGATTGATTGATTGATTGATTGATTGATTGATTGATTGATTGATTGATTGATTGATTGATTGATTGATGCGCTACAGGAAGGTCCTGTCTTCAAATGTGTACATTGTGTTTAAACAGAATGGATAAGGCAGAGAAACCATGTTTTGTTTTTCTTCTTTGCACTGCTAGCTGTTAATGGATGGGCTTGACATACTTTTTCTTACTTTATGGCTACATAAATGCTTTCATATAATCCTAATCTGCTTCATTGATGGACGTAAAACAGCTAAATAAATTAGGAGAATGCATTTATTTTAATAGGACATGTAAAATGTCACCAGTTTGCAGTAGTTTTGTTCCTAATTAAAATTTTGTTTCAGGCTTCATTTCCATGGTGGTAGCAGCATGTGCTCTGAACTTCCAGAGGGCTGTCGGGCTACTGGTCATCTCCTTGGTAACCATCTTTTTCCTGGTTTGGGATTGGATAATGGAGCAATATGGTGACAGTATGTGGGAGGCTCTCTCTCCTACCAGAGACCTCCTTAGTAAAAACTGGTTTTGGATCAGATGGTGAGAAAAAATTCTCTTTTTTCCCCCCCCACCACCCTCTCTTTTAGCTTCGATTTCACAGGACAATCAATGTTCAACCATTATGGTGAAAATCTGTTTCAGGTGATGTCATGAAAATTATGCACTGTACAGTAAGGACAGAAAAGAAATCCTGTCTCCTAGTAACAATAATGTCTACAGAAGGTGAATGCAAACAAGTCCTGCAGCGCACATAAATGACAGTAATAAAGCAGAAATGCAATTAATATATTCCATTTCAGATGCAGCCAGTCACCCTTTTATTAAACAGTGGGAGTGAAGTAGTGCAGAAGTTATTGTACCATGTCAGCATCATGAAAATATCGAACAAGGAAGATGCAGGGAATGACTATTTAGTTGATCATTTAGTTTGATGATTTGGTGTTTAAGAACTCTTAACCCTGTTCATATTTGAATTCCATACAAAGCCTATTTTCTTAAAAAAAATTAACTAAAATCATGTTTGAGACAAAGAATACCAGAAGAACGTAGGCCAAATACAGTAGTGACATGCATGTTCTGATGAATGACACTGTCTAAAATACAAGTGTAGAAGACAACAGGAAATAGTCTTCTTCATGATTTGTAGTTTGTTTGTGTATTGTTTGGACAAAGTGCAGCTGGCTTCATCAGAGGTCTCGCAGCATCACACAGTTCATAAAGTTATGTGTCATTCCAAAGTGTTATCCATAGCTCTTCTGTAAAATCCCTGACAGTAGGACTCCAGTCTCAGCTGGAGTGCTACTGAGGACTCCAGCTGAGACTGGAGCAAGTATCTTCTTGCACTTACGTAGGATAACTTGAAGTATCCTACGTAAGTGCTGATTAAATAGATTAAGTTGTCCTTGGCCTGTAAAAATTTGAGAAACACTGCTCTAGACACTCAAAGACACTATAAAAACAATGAATCTATAAAATGATGTAACACCTTTTCACAATACTGTGATATCTTTAAATGTTGGTCCTCTTCCCTTCTGCCTACTGTCACTCCCTCCATCCAGGACAATGTATGCATCCGTACTGGTCGCTGTGGTGTGCTGGCTGGTTCTGGATACCGCCCAGCGGGGAACCAGACAACTTGTGTCCTTCTGTGGTTTGCTCCTGCTTATTTTCATCATGCTGCTGTTCTCCAAACACCCATTCAGAGTAAGAAGAAATACAGATGCACCAACCCTGCAAGGACTGTTAATATATGTATGACACAAACTATGTGTTGGTTTTAGTGGCCTTGGCACACTTTGATCTGTGGAGTGGGACTACAGTTTGTTTTTGGCTTGCTGATCCTCAGAACCACATTTGGATTGTGTGCAGTGAGGTGGCTTGGAAAGCAAGCAGAGGTAAAAAAAAAAAAAAACACAAAACAATGTAACTAAAAGTTTAGTTATATTGATTTTACTCTTTGTTTTTACTTTACTTTTTAACTTTCTCTTCAAATACTCCAAACTGAAAGAATGTCACATAGTACAAATATTCTACTAATTAAAACTCTCATCCTTGCAGATGTTTCAGTCGTTCGCAGATGCTGGATCTCAGTTTGTTTTTGGTGATAGTTACACTGACCACTTCTTTGCCTTCAGGGTAAGATGTAGTAAGATTTTCACTATAACTTCAATTTAACTTCTTGTATCTTTAGGAGCAATTCTTGAATCATCAATAAAGTTGTACTCTTTGACAAAAGAATTGTGTACTGTCTGCAAAACACAGTGAATATATATACATATATATATATATATAAATAATGTTTTAAATATGTACAGAAAAAAATCTTCGTATGTTGTATCATACCATCAGGTACATCTAATCATAAAAGATGGGTGATTAAAACAGACATATTCTGATTAAGATCGACCCCAGACTCCAAGACCTTAGACCTCGAGAATACAATAAATCAAGCTGAAGGGAATGTTGCACATGTACCTCCTTACAGGTGATGCCCATTGTGGTATTTTTGAGCTCTGTCATCTCCATCCTCTACCATGTTGGCTTCATGCCCTGGCTCATCTGCAAGGTGAACTAAATATTACATATTTAACATGATTAGATGTTCATTAAAATTTAGCTTCTTTCCTAATTATAATGCTTTGTTGTTAGATTATTGTTTTTCTTCTTTTCTTTTTTATCCCAATCTGATTTTGTTCTTTTCCAGATTGGATTCGTAATGCAGGTTATCATGGGAACATCCCCAGTAGAGTCAATGGCTGCAGCTGGGAACATTTTCCTTGGAAATGTGAGCTTCTACTGTTCTAGGTAGCAGTCAGCAGCATCATACTGCCTTATTTTAGTGATCTCATTAAACCCAACTTCTATTTTTGTCTCTTTCAGACTGATGCATCTCTCCTGATTCGTCCTTACATCAGTGAGCTAACCGTCTCTGAGATACACGCTGTGATGACAGGAGGCTTTGCCAGCATTTCTGGTTCCATTTTGGGAGCATTTATTTCCCTTGGGGTGAGGAAAACATAGTGGTAAAAGGGTGTTGATGAGTAGGTAAAAACTGTCAGAGTTAGGCTAGATGTTCATGTTCTGTGCTCCCTCTTCAACTTTCAAATGTTTAAGAAGTCATGAATATCCTAAAAAAAAACACCAGGTATTATTTGGAAGAGTATGCATTAACCAATCAATATGATTGTGAGATCAGGCACGGTCACACTGAGAATGAATCCCCAACTTAGAGTTGTTAGTTGTATACATTCAATGTATCTAAAAGGTGACTTAATGAACTGTGTTGACTAATTTTTCCCCTCAGATGAAAGATTACCAGGCTTTTTGGCTCAGAAGTTAGTTTTGAACTATTTGATTTATGTCTTTTTTCCTGTCTTTGTAATTTCAGGTAGATGCAACACACTTGCTAACAGCAACATTAATGTCTGCCCCAGCCTCTCTGGCCATCGCCAAAATTTTCTGGCCTGAAAAGGAGAAGACAGTTTCAATATCCAATCATGACCTTAAACTGATCAAAGGGTAAGTAAGACCATATTATTAATCAATAAATATACAAATACCGCAAAACACAACTGCCAATATCACAAAGAAGATGTAAACGCATTTTTCTGTCAGACTGATTTGCAAAATTGAACGTAGCTTGTTTCTCAATATATGTATTATTGCATGACATATTGTCTTTCTTAATCTGAGATATTCTATTTCTTATTCTATTGTAGGAGATTTGAGTATTTTTACCTTCATATTATAACTTAAAGTATAGCAGTAAATGTTTCGAGGTCGATTAATACCAGTATACCAATACATTTTCAGAGACAAGATTCATTAGATTAATTAATCGGATAAAACTACCATATTTTATGTGAACATGGCAGATATGTATTTCATTTGTTTTAAATGTGTGTTTTTTCTGTGTCCTCAGAGAGAATGAAAACATGCTGGAAGCAGCATCCCAAGGCGCAGCTCGCGCTGTAGGTGTGATAGCAAACATCATCTCCAATATTATTGCCTTCTTAGCCTTGCTTACCTTTTTCGATGCCATCCTTTCATGGCTGGGTGGGATGTTTGACTGTCCACAGCTCAGCTTCTCGGTAACCAAAGTGCAGCATAAATACAGACTTTTCACTGAATACATCAGGGATTAACAAGTCTCCTGTCTCTGCCTGCTCAGCTCATTTGCTCCTATATCTTCATGCCTCTGGCCTTTGTGATGGGCGTTTCCTGGGAGGACAGTTTCATCGTTGCTGAGCTGATTGGCATAAAGACATTTCTCAATGAATTTGTGGCCTATCAGAAGTTGTCCGAGTTTATCCAGAGAAGGACAGCAGGCGGGCCAGAATATGTGGACGGTGTGAAGCAATATATATCTGTAAGTTTGTAGCACATTTGCTAGCTGTTTTAAAACTACAGGTATGTGGGTAATTATATTTTAATCTATATATTAATAACAAATCAGAAATCTATGTGCCATGTGGATGTTTAAGCAGAGCCAATGATATAACACTGCCAACAGGTCCATTTATTATCTACAGTGTCATTATGTGGAATATATAAGCTCTTAAATGCAGAGATAAGAAGATAATGAACTTGTTTAGTTGTCCTATGAAGATAAGTATTTGAACAATTTTCTGTATTTTAAGCCATTTTTACTATTAAATTGGGACAATGTAAATATTTAGATTTTTTCACATGCATATTTGTTAAAACATATCATCTAAGACAATAAATGATATATATAAGACAACTTATATTGAACGTCTCAAACGTCCTACCTCTGCACATTATAGTAGTTAAATTCAGCCTGTAATTTACTTGGTGCTTTGTGTTTCTTTTTTTTTAAATGTGATTTTATCTGTTTATATCTTGATTTTCTAGACTAATAATTTTATTGCTCAGGTCCACTCAGAAGCTGTTGCAACCTATGCTTTGTGTGGATTTTCTAACATTGCCTCCCTGGGAATGTCTATTGGAGCGCTCTGTGAGTGAATTACAGAGGCTCAAAAGTCTTGAAAAATTTGTTGTTGCGAAAGTTCTTTTTTTTCATACTGAATTTTTGATTTACAGTATAACTTGGAAAAACATGGTGAAAATTCTTAATTTTGGGAATTTATACATAACAGTAGGGGGAAATTTTCTTTACACTACCCTCCCAGCTTCTGCTATATCTGTTTGTATATATTATACATTCAATACAGAATTTTTCTACATTAATTTCAAAATACAGAAACAACAATTAATTTATAACTTGATATAGCTACGTATTATTAACAGTTATTTAGAGATGTGCCAATCAGGATTTTTCCTGCCGATACCGATCACCCATGAGGGCCGATCACCAATACAGATCACTGATACCGATCACATCATTTTTTTTTTTTATCATAAACACTACCGGTTACATTATGTTGAAAAAGGAACCATGAATTCACCTTAATTTAGATAAAAACTTGTTTTTTAGAGATTATCTGTCTCATGTTAAGACAGAGGAAGTTTTAATAGTTTCAATCTAAAAAAACCTTATTTTTTTAGATTGATGCTGCAGCTTTAAACAGAGGTTCGGTGTGAGAGTCACTACCAGCTGGAGCAGAAGTGGCTCCGTCTGTCAATATTACTACCTGTAGCGGAGCAGCGGTTCAGCAGCGAGAGCAGAACCAGCGTCTTACATCACAGCTCGAAGACTTACAGTAAATAATTTTACAGGTTATTAATTTAGCTTTCTGACCGTCATGCTAATCCCGGTGAGTGTTTGTAGCTGCGCTGCTTTACCTGCTGTCTGATCCTCCATATGTCTTTTTTACTGCAGTGAGCCTCGATGTAGTCAAACTCCGTCAAGTATGGCTACATTGTTTTTATGTCGTATTAGCTTCGTTGTGTTGGTGCATTTTGACCTGCTTCAGTTTTCCGCGCAACATGAAAACGTCCCCATTCACTCAGTGCATTATAGACCACATCGCTTAGCATTTGTTGCTGCACGTTTGCACTGTGTTAAGGAAAGAAGAGACCAGCTGCACAGGCAGGCTGAGAAATGAGATGCAGGTGATCGGTATCCGCAACAGAGCCAATGATCGCCGATCACCAATCATGCACTTTTTCACGAAAATCGGCCGATCATGATCGGTGACCGATCAATCGGCACACTTCTACTGTTATTAGGTATAAATAAATTGTTCGTCTAAGCTGCTACTACTTCATATGTACTTGATGAAGTACATATGACATATTTCTAAGCTCTTGTTCTGATACCTCTGCTGCCTGAATATCATAGCTTTGTGTTTTATGTTATAGAATGTTTTGCTCTAGTTCTCCTCGTGAGGTTCTCCTAAAATGTAGCTATTATTCTTCTAGCTGTCATGGCTCCAAACAGACGATCAGACATTTCCAGATGTGGTCTGAGAGCTTTGACTGCTGGAAGCATGGCCTGTTTCATGACAGCTTGTATTGCTGGTAAATCCTTCATTCACTTCCTAAAAATGGTTCCATTCTGATAACTTTCTATAGCCGTAGGGTGACACCTAGTGGTAAATTTAAGCATTATCCTCAAATTCACAACTCACCTAGTGGTAAATTTAATTATTATCCTCAAATTCACAACTCACCTAGTGGTAAATTTAATCATTATCCTCAAATTCACAGTTTCTATTAAATGTAGGTTGTTTTTTTTAGCTGTTGTCAGAGGGATTTTTGTGTCTCGCCCTGATCTAATGTTGCTCAATGCAATTGTGACACTCAGACCTTTGCACACATTTTAAATGATGATGTAACTTTTGCGTCTTGTCAAGGAATTTGTATAAGCCCTCTAAAACATTGACATCCAAGTTAGTCATTAATTACAAATAATCTTTTACAGCCTGTTTTTTTCCCTGGCTCTCTATTTATGTCATTTTTAAAATAAACTTCAATTATTTTTTAGTTACAAACAAATTTAACACAGTTTTTTTATGTGCAATGTGTTCTCTTGTTTGCTTTTTTACCACACACTATTTCTTCTAGGTATGCTGTTTATCCCTGATTGCCAACACTTTCTGAGCTCAGAGTTCAACAACACCAACCTAACAAACAGCAGCAAACAGCTGCTGGACTGCTGCTCTCAGCTGTATAACAGGTATGTGGATGTGTTTGAAACAACTATTTTCTACTTTTTTTTGCAGAATTAAATAACTCTTTAGATTGAGATTATGTTTTATTGTAAGGAATGTGTGTGAATTTCAGTGTGATGGTGCACAAGCCGTGGAACGTGACAGTCGGAGGAGGATTCACAGAGAGCAGTTTGTGGGGCTGCTGTGCACTAACTCCACCCCAAAGATTCAACTGCAGCTTCACACTTTGATTTTTTTTTTTTTTTTTTACTGGTGCATTTCAAACATTGTTTTGGACAAATCATCACATTTTTTAGTTTACAATGCTATGTTTTTATAAAAAATAAAGAATGAAAAATGTTTTGCATCATTTAATTCAATTGACTAATTTCATTTTTTTTAATATGAGTTATTAAAAAAATAATTCATTTTAATTTGATTTATATATTTCATTAGTGATGCCTTAAATATTATTGGTAATATTGAAGATGATGCACACATTAACAGAGTTTTGGTGGACAATTTTTAAATTTCACCCGCACTTTATTGTGCTATTGTTCTTCTTGTTTTAGGGTAAGAAGTAGTTGTAGTATTTTTGCTGCTGTTGATTTAAAAGAGTCTATTTTAACATCAATCATCCTTATTATCTTCACTATAGGCCTTTGTTAACTTCTGGGCAGAATATTACAATAGTATGGTAAAGAAAATAGGGATTATTTTTGGCAATGTCTGTTAGTCCTCTTGTTTGTTATGCATATATTATACATAAACAACTCTAATATTTCAATCTGTGGAGACTCACACAGAAAAAGAAGCCGTTAGAAAGTCTTGTTTGACTTGAAGTTTTCTAGAGCTTAGTGTTTAGCTAATCTTTTTCTAATTTGGAGTAAAGCTGGCTTTTTCATGAGCTACATGAAAAAGCCAGTCTATTTCTCAAAATCCTCAGTTCACTTCTCAAAAATAAAACCTGTGTCAATTTTACACATTACCTCAGAATGACAAGTCCTTGTTTCATTATGTGCGGATAAAACCGTCAAATGTATTACTCATGTTGTCTATATATCAGTGTACTCTGGCAGTTCTGTTCTAATGTAAACTATGGCTAAAGTCATTAGCTGTTTTAAAACTGCAGCTACATATGCAGTTCTGGAGGAGTTACAGTCAAGTGTCCTTTCTTGATGAATCCGACAGTTTCCTTTTTGACCAGTGGGTGTCACTGTTGACATTTAGTTCCTCCACACCATTGACACTTGAGACCACTTGTTAAAGCCCGCTGGTCTGATAGGCAGGCCGATTTTTTAGGAATCCAGCTCATTACCACTAGCCAATGTGATAAAATCAGTCTGCTCAGGGGAACAAAGAGGAGGGTTTCGAGAGTGCAGTCATAGAAACGCCAAATGACAGTGTCTTCATTAAAAACGGCACAAGCAAAAGGTCAGATGGCTCCCTTCTCGGTGGGCAGGAGGTGCGTTCACATGTGTGAATTTCACACACCCACAGAGAGGGAACATTAAAATCAGCCATCAGAGACTGACACACAGGGCATTTTCGGTCTCAGTGTTTCCATGTGCCCTCTGTGAATAAAAAAAGAACTCATCATGTTAATATTTAATTATAAGAGGGGGGGGGAGCTGAATTTTAAACATGAGATATATGGAAAACGCCATATACGCCACAGACAGCAGACTTTACTGCTGTACTGGGTACTGGGACATTTTGTATTGTTTTGCTGATTTATTTGGTACTGGGACATTTAATTCTATGATTCATATAAATTTATAATCGAATCAACTGCAGACCATTTTCAGAGCATTTGGTTTTTGACACCAGTTGAGCTCCTTTTGTTTGAATTGGAAGAGCACATGTCTGAATATCTCTCTACCAAGACAGACAGCTCAAATCTAAAAGAACGGACAAATTGAACTTTCAATATGCATTTTGTTATAATTAGGAAAGAAAATGTTGACAAAAGACAATAAAAATAGTACTGCACAGATATTGCTTATTTTTCATATGTTGCTTGTCCCTGGATGATTTGTTCAGACTTGCTTTGTGAGGATTTGCATATCAAAAAGATTCCCTACGAAGTTTTTGAATAAGCACGTCAGAGAAAATGGCTACAAAGAAGAATGAAATATGCCTTAAATAGAAAAGTTAAGCCAATTAGTACCTTTAGTGCTATAAGATTAAAAAAACCGACTGAAAAAAGGAGGATGAAATTTCTCGTTACTCTGTGGTTCATTATTTAAATCTTGTTAAAGTCTGCTGTCAGAACCTTTTTACTAATAGCAGCAATTTGTCTGGATAGTTCCAATAATTGTCTTTTCTCTGTGTTTTTTCTTTTTCTTTCTTTGATCACAGTGAAGCCACAGGTGAAAGGGAAGTGAAAGATCTTAAAAACATGTCAGGGAATATAAAAATAACAACTTGAAGAAGTGCTGGGTACAAGTAGAAGTCAAGTTCAAAAACTGTCAGGGCTATTGGTAAATGTCATTGTGTGAATACATCAAAGCTTATGCTTCTACTACTCCTCAATTATGTCTTATGTCAAGTAACCAGTTTTTTTGTTTGTTTATTTAACTGAAATTTGATCTGGCCAGGTGTTTCTGTTTAGCTGTGGCACCTTCCTGTGGAAAGGCCTACGGCTGAACTATTGCCGCCAATAATCTGCGGGAACCCAGAAAGGACTGCAGGACCACCAGTGCTTTGGTATTCTCATCTCCCGTCATTTGAGGTTCTGCTGAAGGTTTCTTATTTTTAAAGGAGAGGTTTGCTACCCATTGCCACCACATGCATGCTCACTACAAAAGAATAGCACCTAAGACTCATAAATCATAAGTATATCTATCCATATTCATGGAAAGACTTAATTCATATTAATGTGCTTACTCCAAATTTAACTATATACAAAGCTGCCTTTTATCCTAAAATCTGGTTAATATCACCACTTTATGAAGCAAATACAGGAGAAAAGGCAGACAGTCAGGGCACCTGATCACTGTATCACGTTTTGAGCGTAACAAACACTAAGTGATCCTAACTACATCTTTAATTGCTCGTTGACACGTAATTACATGGACGTGTCCTTGCACAGTGTGAGAAATTAATCAGGAGAATCCCTGACAAATGTGTGCAGACAAAGAGATGATATGCATCCTTAATTGTGTCTAATAGATTTATGACATGTTTCTCATCAGTGGATTATGCAAAAAAAAGCGGTAATTATGTTCTTCAGATGAACATCATTTACACAGACAACTTTACATTAAAAAGGAAATTTAAACTAAAACAAAATGTTTTACAGTCAATTGCCCTTCGCATTTATTTATTTACACTACCGTTATCGGTATTGGCTACATATATGAAATATTATTGCTTAATTATATGTTTCTACCAAGTCAAACAATGAATAATTCAGATGTCAATGTACTTTGATAAGGAGTTTGTCTTGATAATTAAGAATCTTTAAAACTTTAGTCAAAAAATTCTGTTTAGACATTTTAATTTGTTTTTAATATACACTATCCTGTTTCATGGATCAGAACCAGGTTTTATGTAGAGTTTTGAAATGCAAAAAAGGAGCAAGAGACAAAGAAATAAAACAAACAATTTTTTTTATTTTATTTTTTTCTCAAAAAGTCAATGTTCTCCTTGAATAACACCTGGAAAGTCTGTTTGAGTTCAAATGTCAATTTCATTAAAATCAAAATCTGCTTTTTGCTTATGTTTCCTCTTGCATTTTGAAGCTCTGCTAACTGTGTGGGTTTGATCCAGCAGTGTGAAAAGCAAATATTTGTAAAACTTTCATCAGGAGGTCAAGATTTTAACAAGGTTCAACATGTTTTTTTTTGTTTTGTTTTGTTTTTTCACATATTTATTTTATAAAATACAAATTGTTATTATTTTTTTATTTGTTTAAATTTTTAATGTATGATACCCTTAGATCCTGATTGGCATTGGAGCAGCATCCATATTTTATTCTGTCTGAAGACAGAGAATCTTGATCACAGATTCGCACACTTGGTAAATATGTGCTAAAAAGCTCAAAATAAGTTTGGTAGTTTTATTGCAGTAACAGTATCCCAAACAAAAAATAAATCTAATTTGAATCTAAACACGTTCATCGAGCAAGTTAAACAATAATCTCAAGTTAATGAATAAATTAATTGTTCTTAACAAAATCAACAGTGTCACAACTAGCAGCACTCTTAACATAAAATATTTTGCAGAATAGCTGTGCAACAACTCTGTTATTTGTAAGTAATGCAGGAATGTTTTCGCCTCTATCTGCAGAACATAAATTATCGCTTGCAGCATTGAACTCTACACTGTCATATTGTTTTGCAATCAAATTGTTTTTATTCTATTTATATTTATCGTTTTCTGTCGAAACCGCCAAGCAGTATTTTGCTGTAGCCGCTGAAATGAGAAATGAAATTTAAATTATGTTATATTATATTCAATCATATTCTACTGGTGTAAAAATGAATGTGACTGAAATAAGTGTTCGTGTTTCAAACTTCAACAGAGAGACCCAGGACTTTGTGATTTCTTGAAGTATACCTGTGAAGAAGCCCATTTCATTTAGCCACAAAATTAAAAGGACAAAAACATGCAGAACGAATCAAGTAGCAGTTACAGGAAAAATAGCAACTTTGCCTCTGCAGACAGAGCAATAATTTAAAGGTCTGAATTCAGTGTAACTGAGGCAGACAAAGATGTTCGAGCAAGACCCAAGTTTATTCAGCCAGCAAACACTTTGAGGAAAATTATGATGGAGGAGAAACAGGTCTTCACAACTAAAAATCACAGTAGTGTTAATGGATGATGATGCAACTGAAAAACAAAAATAAAATGTTAATTTTAAAACTCTGAGCTGCATCTTCAGAGGGCCTGAAAAGAGGGAGGTGTAGATGAAACTGAATATAAATGAAAGGTTTTTAAAGACGGGTGTATTTAGGGTTTCTTCATCTCAAAAGTGAAGTGAGTATGGATTGTCACTCAAAAATTGTTTAATATTTGGTTCCTTCAGTAAAAGGATATAAACTTTGTACTTTGACCTTATCAGCATTGTAAATGCACATATACATATATCTTGTCCAGTGTATATCTGTAAGTATCTTCCTGACAAAAACAACCAATGATAACTGACACATTTACTCATCAAGGAAATTTATTTGAAAGAATAATCAAACTTTTTATTGTTATTGTTATTTTTTTGTTTAGTTTCTACATTCCTAACAAGATGATGGAGATAATCTCCTCCAGGTCAGGGGTAACATTGGTGCTCCTTAAATGGTTTAGCCAGAGCTGCATTCAACCTCTTGGTTGCAATTAGTTCTCAGAAACAGTGCAGCCTCGCTCTCCTTTAACAACACAAATCTGAAACAGCTTCTGGGAAAAACCTCTGCTGAGAGACTGTTTTATGACTAAATGTGTGTTTAGCCGCATGTGCCCTTCATCCCATGTGTTTTCACCCCTGCTGAGAGTGCTCATACACACACACACACACATAGTGGTTGCACTGAAACACACATCCACAAGTGTGTGCTTGCTGACCAAAGCCCAAGCTTGTCAGTCACACACACACGCGCTCCCTGGAGGCCAGGCAGGTGGTCTGGCTGGGATAGAGATGGACACATGCTGGGATCATAGCTGCCATGTGTGATTCAAATTTCTCCTTACTTTCTCTCCGTCTTTCTATCCTCCTCTCATCCGTCCTTCTCTTATCACCAGCTCTGTCCTCCCACCTCTGCCTGCTGTGTTTATGGTCCTGCGTCTTTAAAAACCTTGACTCTGTCAAACATATTCTGCACACCAACTCTCCAGCCAACTGTTCCTGAAACCCATACATGCAATTAGACACTTGCGATTAAAATCTGGGGGATTTTTTTTTTTGCAACTCTTTGCTCTCTCTCTCTCTCTTTCTCTCTATCAAAGAATCATGTGTTTTCTGCCTTGATCCCAGACTCCACTCCTTCCTTCTGTTCTTGGGTACCAAACTCCTCATTACTCTAATTTAGAGGAAAGGCTGCTCCCCCCCACATCTCCCCTCCTCTCTAATGGGTTCTGGAGGCCTGAAGAATATCAAGTGCTGCTTAATTCTTTAATTCTATTCAGCCTTTACATTCACACCATCCCTCCACCAGCTCTTCGGTCCCTTTTTTCATCAATTTGTGTCCCATTTAGTATCCCAAAAGAACAGCTACTAAAACATGTTTTTTTTAAATAGAGGAGGAGAGAGATGTAAGTTTTAAAAGCATATCAAAGCATCACATCCCGTCCCTCTTCATGCATGCTGTTGTTCCTGGGATCCAACAAGTGTTTACATGTTGTTGCCGCTGCTCATGCTCCACTGAATGTGTACTTATTTAACCCTATCGTTTTGCTGAAATAGGCCGATCTCCATGGTGACGGTAGCAGCAGAGAGCAGGTGGAGAGCCCTTGAGGATGCATTAGGACCTTCTTGCGATGAGCAGGATGCATCTTCACTGTGAGCTGAACTCTGCATCTGGGCCCCGTTTCAAGGGCCTGAGCTGGGTTCATTGTCTCGGACTGAAATTGTCAATCACTTGGCATGAAAAACTCAACTCGGAGCAATTTAAATGACCCGGTTACTTTGATTAGGAAGCAAAACTTTTACATCGTGTACGAACTTTACATCGGGGGGAAAAGAAAATTATAAATAAGTTGAAGAACAACTGAACACTCTAATCAAGGACTGTATGCTTTAAAACCTACCCTTGAAAAAGTAGATGAAAACAGCTGAACTGTGGTCAATATTGTCCCTTTAAATGGTTCTGTCTGAATGTCCGTTGAATTTGATGCAAAAATTTGCCATTCATTAAAAAAAATGAACAAGGAAAAAAAAATACATTAATGAGATACACACTAGATACTATATGATGATCCCTTCAAAATATGACTAAAGATAAACATCTAATTAATTGTCCTGTGATGGATTGGCAATCTGTCCAAAGTATAGCCCATCTCTCGCTTTTCATTTATTTAATCAAAGTACTTTTTTTTAATACATTTTGTTGATGCTTTTAACCTTTTGAGATTTGTCTGCAGTCTTCATTGTGCATCAGCTTATTTGTATATTTAAAAACATCTTGCATGATGATGATGTATGATGCTTCTCCCTACCCTGGAAGCAATGTTATCATACAAAGAGCTATTTCTGCCGCTTCCCTCTTCTTTTCAAATTTTGCCTTGAGCCAAAGAACCAAGTAAGAACACAATAGAGAACGATATTTTGTACACATAAATAAGTCTGTCTATCTTAAAGTGTATTTGGAAAAGTGCAATCATGCAGAGAAAAATAAAGCATAAACATTTTTATATAGATCTTTAACTTTCTTGATTTCCTTGACAGTTTTTGGTTTTTAAATTATATTTTGCGTACAACTGGAGTACCAAGACAGAAGCTATACATTCACAGGGAAAACATGAAAATTCCATGCAGAAAAACCTCAGGAGTCAAACCCATAACCTTCTTCCTGCAAGCCGACTGTGCCACTGTGCAGCTCTCATTTATTTTTCTCAACATGCTATTTTCATTGTATTAGCATTGCAATTTGAAATTAGCCTTCAAAATACAAAAGGTCACAGGTCACATCACCTCCATCAAATAAAACAAAAAGCTGTCATTAAAAATGAAACAAAAAAAAACACATTGTAATGTGTCAAAAAATAGTTTTCTTCTCACCAGCAAAAAGTGAATAAGACTAAGACTGTCTCATGACTCACTACAGATATTTGGCTTTTTTTTGTTTTTGCTTTAGCAAAGTTATTTTTAAAAAGGAAGAAAAAGGAAAACAAAACTTTGTGAAGGTGAATCAATCACTTTCCCCTTCCTGAGGTCACCGACTAGAGCTTGAAGAACTAATACACAAGAGACCACAGCCTGTCAGTCTGAAGCTTGAGCCAAATATACAGCTTTCAGAAACACACAGAACATTGGATTTATGGCAGCACTATCTCTATCAATCACTTTGTTCTCAGCCAAGAAACACAACTAAAGTGAACAGCACAGAGTCAGTAGCACTTTCTATGGATTAAAAAAAATTAAAAATAAAGAGATTACACAAACTAATAAAGACACTGCTAAACGGAAGCACATAGCAAGACATACTTTCAAAAGAAAAGAGAAACAATGATACAGGGAGTTAAACACATAAAAGCCATGGGTGCTTTTTATGGAAGAGAAATACAAATAGACACAAAGTAGCAGGATTACTTCTTTCAATCTTTAGCACTTTAAAAGAACAGCACTGAGGCAGGACTGCATTGAAAAAAGTCAAGACACGCAAAGAGAAAGACAGAGAATCCATAGTGTTAAAGGTAGAAATAGCTCTGTCAATTATTCTGTCCAGGAAAGTCACTTGTTAGACTGAGCTAGTTTTCCATGTAATACTAAATCATCAACTCAATCTGAATGCACAATGTTATAATTTGCATGGCTATGATTGACTGAATGATTTAGTTGATATGAAATGTATTTAGATCAAATTAGATCTATATAGCATATGATTTGACCTTACATTATGCATTATGATGATTGTTGAGAATTGGGGGTCTAACATTGACTTAGATTATTGAAATGCTGACAATTCACAATCACTGGCTGTGTGGTTATAAACTTGAACAATTAAAAGTCTGCATGATTTTGTCAATGTTTTCAGCTATTATTTATAAAACTTTCAAAAAGTCTCTACATCATAAGTGAAAGTGCTTTGAAACATATGCTAAGCTACATGAGCTTTGTTGTATTTTCTTTTCCTAAGATCTATAATTCATTAGGAAATCAAACCCTTAAAAAAATTGTCCTCAAACATGTTCAATATAGCATTTCATAAACGGCCAAAACTGCTTCTAACTAAAGAGAAACAAGTGAGATTGTCACCATATTGTCTTATAAATGGCAACATTAATTCCTTCGCTGTGTCGCTATTATAACAAGGAGAAATTGTAACTCCTTCTCTGTTCTATGTTCCTCACTTCCCACATCCTGTCACTTTCTCCTCATGCCATCCATCATCAGGAAACACCTCTTCATTCTCCTTCTGCTTTTTTCTCAACTTTGTCTGCTTCCTCCGGCCACCCTCATCACACATCCATGAAAATCCTTCCCTTGTCTTTCAGTTCTCCTTTTTAATGCCTTAAACTCAATCAAAATGGGTTTCGGAGTGAAAAGCATCCCAGTTTTCCTCGGCAACTGATTATTTAATTGAGTAGCCTGTCAGAGACGGAGCAAAGAGGAGGGGCAGTTTAATTATAACTTTTCAAAGGCACTAATGCATGCTGTTGAACTTTTGTTTTGACCTGTGCAAACTGCAGCGGAGGAATGATTCTCGGAGAAATCTTGAACAAACCATTAATCAGAAACAAAAGATCGTGTTGCTTTAAGGAAGCAGAGAAAAAATACATAATGATTGCTCCTAATGTTAAAATTGGATTCATTCTTTTGCAGATTCAAGCAGACTCCATGGAGAACTTGGTGATATACAAAGATGAATTTCTGGCATCAATAGAAAAACAAATGTGGTTACAGGGCAAGACATTTGCAAGAGTGTGATAATGCATTCTAATGGGCGAGCAACAGTTATCAGCCAGATGGACCATTTCTGATCTGATCCATTAATACAACTTGATTATGTCCCTTTAGGCACCCAAGATTTGTTATCTATGTGTGAATGGGCATAAATTAACTACTGATTTTTGATTGTTTAAATTTGCTTGCTTAAGTATCTTGCAATTATTTTCTTATTTACTTTTACACATTCGTGCTTTTCTGTATGTGTCACTGTAGATGAACAGAAACTAAGCTGAGAATAAGAACTGAGGTTTAATAACTGATTAAATTCACAGGCCTTTTCAAAATTAACATAACAGTAAACTATTCATAAGGTACCAAAACTCACCCAAAAGTATTAAATCCGACTCTCCTGGAGGAAGTGCTTGTTAAGGAATATTTACTATTATGGAGCATATTTCACTTGATGTTACTGACAAGGAGAAGCTATTTGTGACCATCTTTGTCATCTAACAATTATTCATTTTATCTTCATGAATTCAAGCTTTAGACCAAAATGACATTATCTTTGAGTCTTAGTGTTTTGTTTCTCACTTTGGTTTTGTGTGGTTGGGGTAACTCACAGCGTTCAGGATATGATTTACTCTTTGTTTGTCTTTCTCAGTTTGTGTTTGTTTTTCTGTGCTATTTGAGTCGATTCATGTTTGCATTAGTCTTTAGTTTGAGGCTTCATCAGGTACTTTGTGCTCTATTCTGTTCCTTCCTGTTTATTTAGGTTCTCCATTCTGTTAACTGAATAGTTCTCATGACAATGAATCACCTCCTCAGCATCTCTAACCTCCTTGTCAGATCATTCCAGGGCATGTCGCTTTCCATGCTGGGTTACCTGCATCCCTCTCCCTGTTGCTTTGCTCTTCCAGTCAGATGTTCTTTAGTTCCTCACATGCCTGTGTAATAATAAATATAAAAAAAATATATATATATTTAACAAATATTCGATAACATTTCTTGAAAGCATTATTGGACATTGTTGAAAAGTTCATTTATTTGTCTTCTGAGGAAATATCAAGGATGCAACATGAGAAAAACAGTGATGTAACATTTAGACACCTGCATGTTCAACATGAGGATGTTTAACACGTATGTTTTATAGATGTATAAAAAAATTACGCAACATGTAATAAAGAATGCTGTGAGGAGTAAATTAGAAACTTCATTAATTGTTTAAATGTAAATAAAAAATATTCAATCGTCACATAACCTGTTTCTGCACAGAAGCTCACTGCTAACCACCGAATAATTTCTCTTTCCATCTCACCTTGTAGTCTTTTCTAATGGATCTCATTTCCTCTTACTTCCATCTTTCTCCCCATGCGGTTTCCTGATGTTAACCTTTCATTTCATTTCCTGCATCTTGTATTGAAGTCATCTCTTCTAATAAACACGCACATAAATTAAAATCTTAATGGCGCATGTGACTGCAAGGCATTTGTCTGGCCTAATGAGCAGTGGCTAATAACCAATCAACATCTGCAATCTCTCAGGCCTCGATAAATTTTGGCAGGTTTTCTGTGACCGTGTGTCCAAATCCACTCGTCCCCCATGTTTTTTGTTGTCGCCAGAGAGCCTCGCTGACCCGATCAGAACATAAGATCGATGTACCATCTGTCTCCCGTCCGTCCGCTGTGGTCTTTTTCAGCTCTTTATTGTCTTAATATGAACTGAAGCTACAGAACTGGGCTTCGGGATGTTCAAGAGGTGTAAGGGCAAAGTAAATGCACTCTGCACAGCTTGTCAAATTACTGTCCTAATGGCCAGCCTGACAGGCTGCTTCTGTTCTGAAGAAAGAAAGGACAAGTGGAGGGGAGCGAATAATTCTCTCTCCTGTCATAGCAAAATCATCCATTCATGTCTTTATATAGTACCTCTGTTTCTTTTCTTTTAAGCCCTGAATCTCAAGTGCATCATGCTCATATTGAAATGGTAGTAATGACTTGGTGGTACGGGAGCAGAATGTGGGGAGAGGGGGCAGCTGCATTGTTGGCCTGTCAATCGTTTGTCTTCACTCTTTCAAAGCCACTTTGTTAATGGGACTTCCTATTAAGTCTAGTTAATCATTCACTTGAGTCATCCATAAGAGGTTGAGCACCGGATTAATGGTTTTGCCATAACTGAAATAGGACATCTTCAAAAATAATTGTGATCTTTTCATGTGATTCTCGTGACATTTACTGTGCAGAAAATTCCATAGATTAATGTGATTTTTTTTCCTCATTAGATTTTACTTTGTTAGGCGATGATTAGGTCAAACCTTTATTTATTTTAAGGCCACAGCAAAATTAGATAAGAAATATGGAGGGGCAGATGTACAACTACCATTGCAGTGTCGCTTTTCTTTCCAATGTGCCTCCATTTATTTATATCTTTATAATCTTACACAATTAGCACCGTCCACTGTGGAATAACAACTATCTTGATTTATGATCGGAAAAGTCTGAGTTTGGTATTTATTGCATATATTGTCCTAAATGACAACCCTAATAATAAAAATGAAATGAAAAAAAGAAGAAAGGTTGAAAGACTGTGGTAATTCCTTCATTTCGATCACAAACGTGATCAATACTTCTCATCCAACTTTTTTTATGCATTAAATCTAATCTGCTCTAAACCCATCTGTCATTATTAAATCATGTTTAAGCCTTGTAATAATCAAATGACCAAACATTTTTCATTTTGACTTTTGTGACGTGGCTTTAGCAGTTTCTTTAAATAACATCATTTATGCTCTAATGATCAGTTGATCTACATAGTTTAATATAATCCATGTTATATAGATCTAAAAAACTAGAACACAGCTGGTTTAGAACTGTTTGAATTCACGTATTATTTTTAGCTAAGCTTGATTAGATTGTTGTTTCTTTATTTGTTTTATTTTGGGGAGTTTTTAGGACAGCAGTGAATAATTAGGTTTTGCTCTACAAACAAACCATCTTTATGGTACATGCAAATTTTTCTTGTTTCAGATTTTAGAAGTGACTCTCTCTCTACCTCGCTGGTATAACTGAGGAAGACGGTGCAGATCCTTTTGAAAGAAACATTTTATTTTCTTATGAAGAATTAAGTTAGACTGTAACAATTCATTCCCGTAGCTCAAAAGCAAAGCAAACCATTTGGAAAAAAAGGAGTTACTCCAAAATTTTTACTCAGGCACAGTTTCAGTGTGTTAGTTTATCTAGTCAGTATGTCTGAGATTGGATTTTTCTTTCATGTTTAAAACTTAGAGCAAATGTGTGGGGAAAGACCTGATCACAATTGTGAACTAGACGAATAAATATTTTAATGCAAACTGAAACTACAAAGCATTTCAGTTGTAGTTAAATTTTGTTTGAGGGAAAAATAAGTTACTTCTAATCCATTCTTCAAAACATCAGAAACTTATTTCTCTCTATATTGACATAGATACAACACATAGAGTAAGATGTCATGAGTTATCTGTGTGTGTGTGTGTGTGTGTGTGTGTGTGTGTGTGTGTGTGTGTGTGTGTGTGTGTGTGTGTGTGTGTGTGTGTGCGTGCCTCCATGTGTGTGTGCATGTGTGTTTTATAAAGCTTAATTATTTTTTATATTGAGGACCATGGTAAAATAGGATTTTTTCTAAGTGTCCATCTGTCCGTCTGTCCATCCATCCAGAAGAGGCCAATTCAAAATAAATAAGTGCATTTTTTTGTATTCTCTTCTTTAATGATTCATGTCTTAAACATAAAAGAAGCTTGCATACACACACACGCATGCACACGCACACGCAGTCCCACACACGTGCACAGATATAAAGAGGTATGCTTTTGCCATGACGAGAAACCATTTGCTCATTTTGATGGAGGCCTAAAAGAGAAGTTGAGCTGTCTAAGTGGATTTTTCATTACTGAATGTAATAGGGCAAAGAAAATTACAGCTGCTACAGCAGAAAGAGCATTAGGATTGCTCATGTACTTTTTTCCATGGATATTTGTAATTGGCAGAGTGCAGATAGATGAACATTAGAGAAATTATCACGGTGCTCATGGTGCTCTGTGTAGTGATGTGTGTGCTCTGTCCTTCCTGTCTCAGGCTCCTTCATTTGCCTGCTATCAGTAATTTGGGAAAGGTACTTCCAAAACTCACAGGGGATGATTTTTTTTTCCCTTTGACTACTCCAAACCAACACAGAAGTGGAAAACTAACATAATCTAAAAAAAATAAGGTTCAAAATGGAAAGCTATTAGGGCAGGCCAGCACTTTCTTGTGGAGACTTTGAAATATATCAATTATCCTGTGCCCCTGCATGAGAAACTTTTATACTCAAAAATTGTAATTTCCTCATCACATTCTGCTGTCCAGTCCTCCAATGAACTCACAGACTCACAGAATACAAGTATCATAGTTGATAAGCAAAGAACGTTTTTAAAAATACACCAGAGAAAGAAATTTTAGCAATCTTTTTAATTTGAGTCCTTTTTCTTCTCTGCTCTCCTCACAAATGAAATCAAACCTGTAAATAAAGTATATCTAATTAGCTAGAATTTAATTAGACAGTAAAAGCATTGCACTGGAGTGAAAGTGTTTTTTTTTTCTTTTAGTAGTATTATTATTTACAGTATTTAATTTAAATGGGTTTTTTTGGATTCGCTTCCGAAAATGTGCTTATTGAAATCTAATTGGGTTAATTTGTGCTTGAGCTTTACAAAACTTTTGAGTTTCAAATCATGCGCATAAATCATATACTGTACAGTAAGAACAAAATTAGATTAAAACCCCTCAGCTTTTGCTGTTGTTCATGACTGCTGGCAGCTTCTTAAGGTTTGTGAACCTGAAATAATTAGATTTAATAAAAAACAAGAATTTGAAGGGGGATTTTGGGTTTTTTGTGTTATATTGCATACGTTATATTTTAAGCTGAGCAAAAGTAAAAAAACAACAAAAAAAACTCTGCTCTGTGGCTAAGAACCGGACCTTAGTTTAATTTTTTTTCTTTCTGGTTCATCCAGCAGGAATACAACACCCATATATTGTAATTTTGTTGAAAATAAACAGCCATTGTGAGTTTCCTGTTCGCGAGCCTTTCAGATGTTTGACTGCAGCAACATCTTTGCTGAGACAAAGCTCCTCTTTCTCATTTCACTTTATCATCCAATGTTTATTCCACTTCTATCTGCCTTTGGATTATTCTTTTTTTCTTTTCATTCTTGGCCACCCTTTTTCCTATATCCAGCTTCATTAGTTCATAACAGGCCATCAACATGCATGGCAGGGTCCTGATTTAGACATTCAACTCAATTAGCCCCTAATGAGCCGAGAGCGGCTACCTGAATGGAAGTGTGCACTGAGGAGCAGGATAATAACCTGCGTCTACGTGGAACATACAGTAACACAACAGTAAACAGTAAAACATCAGGTTTTAATGTACATTCCTATTTCCTTCCTGTAGTTTTTCTCATTATCACACACAGGCATTTTTAGCCTTATGGAACTTTGATTTAACTAAACTTTGTGAAAAGACTCAAAGTAATTTGTATTTTATGAAAATTGTGTACAACTTTATGTTCTTAAAATCATGTAACGGCCAACATGCTGATCATGAAATTATTGTCGGTAAATTAAAGTTCTGAATAAAACACAGCAGTTGAAGCATTTAACAGAAGATCCTAGTGTTAGATATTCTCTTATGTATTCATATCTTTATATTAATCTTTCATATATTTTATGAGATGCTTGTTGAGATGTCATCGGGTCTGAGAAATATTACTTCAAATTTGTTGTGTCATCTGTTATTACAAATAAACTGATGATACAAATCCAGGTGTGTTTCTGGAGTTTTTTTACAGTATGAAGAAGATATCTGAGCTCTCTAAAGGTCTGCTGTTGGAAGGTGTGACATTGTAATCACAGACGAGTGAAAGAGGAGCCATTATGAATATATGTTATTTTTCTGTTATTGTGAGGAACACATGATCACTGGTATATAAAACACATTTGCTCGGAGGAATCGCAGGGAAGCTTCTTTAGTTGCAGACGGCTGTAGTGAAAGGTGGCTCGAAATAGAACTGAACCCAAATGCATAGCAAGTTTTGCAGGACATTTTTTGTTAAAAAAAAACAAACAAACAAGAAAAAACACTGAAAATCATCTTCCAATCATACATGGGATACAAAGGATGCTTGTATCTCCTTGATTTTGGGGATTTTCTCAAACTGTTGTATAAAATACCCTTGTGCTTTTTCTACAATCCATAATAGCATCGATTGCTGTTTTGACTAATGCCCCGTTTTTGTAAATGAATACAACCACACCCTGCACCGTTTAGCTACCTGCATTAGCATTGTGCTTTGGAATTAGCAGAGGACAAATGCAACACACATTGTTTGAAAAGCTATTAATTGACATTAGTCATATGATTCTGTACCAGTGATTCTTAACCTGGGTTCGACCGTCTCAGGGGTTCGGCGGAGCCTCTGCCGCCGAGGTAAAGACACACTTGTGTAAAGTGATGACGCCCCGCTTCGCCATCACTCGCTGCAGAGGATCACGTGACATTGCTTAGCCAATCAGAGCTGTGGAGGAGGAGCACTGATTGAAGGAGAACCCCTCTCAGCATGGATTTGAACTTGTGTCTTTAATTACTTCAGCAAAGCTCACAGTTTTTAAATTCTGTAGCTTTCGTTGTACTTCTAAATCTGCTTCTTAGTCGCATCTTTTCGGGGCTGGTCCTGCCTCTAGTGGCGTGGAAGTGGTTCCAGTTTCTCTCGATGGCCAACCTGTTGAAACTGTGACACATTTTAAATACCTTGGGTTGTTCCAGGACAGTCAGCTCAACTTTACTGAAAACATTGACTATATTTTGAAGAACTGTTCTCAGAGACTATACCTTTAAAGAAGATTTAGTGATGTCTTGAATTTGTCTTGAATATCTTGAATTTGAAAAAAAAATCATATTTTATTTATCACTACAAAAGGGTTTCAGTGAATGTGCATATGAAACTGGTGGGTTCGGTACCTCACAAAAGGTTAAGAACCAGTGTTCTAGAATAACATACCAAACAAAGTTTACCATCTCTCCATTTTCTAACATGCTTATTATCCCTTCTGGGATCACGAGGGTTATTGGTGTATAACTCTAGCAGGCAAACAAAGTTTGCCTGTGGTCAAAATAGAAAAAAAATCTTTCTTCTGTTTTGTTCTCAATAACACTGGAACACATCAGCTTTCAGCGCCTGACATCCACCATGAATGGTTGGGAGGGAGCAGCTAAACACTAAAAGACTCCCTCTTTATTCCCTAAATGGTTGAACTGATGGCATTACGACTCTCCCAGGGTTATAATCTTCCCTGGTCTCCCATACTTTGACTTGGTCTGTCACAAAACTTGGTATTACTGTGACTTTAAGAGAAAAGTTCAAAGAGGTTGCATAATCTGCTTCAGTCTAAATCACACTAAAATTGTGAGTTTTTGTCCACATAGTCCACTTAAGACTGTACTGTTGTGTAATCGGTGCATCACATAGACAAAGGCCCAGCATGCAATAACATTGTTTTGATGAAGTCACACAATACAACACTATTTCAGATCCCATTTGTGCTTACTGTCAGGTTCCTAAAATAACAAGAGAAAGAGTTGAGCCACTCCATAAAGTCTTCTCCAGCTCACTCAAAGATTCACACTGTGTGGTCACCAATCCATGTGTGAAAATGGCATCTCATGCTCACTGAAGCACTGTGTTGCACTATGAGCCAGAGGACTTTTAGAATATGCCTGCACCATGAGCAAAGAAAGAAAACCTAATAATAAAAATAAATAAATAAATAAATAAACTACAACGTAGATGCGTTCAAAAGGGTCAGATTACCTCCTTTCAGTGCTGAATTTAGACCCAGCCCTCTGAAACAATCACAGAGCAGCACAATGCTCTCACTAAATCATGATAATTGCATTAGTTCATCCACCACCTGGTGTGCTCATCTCTCAGGATCAGAGAAAACCAGGAGTCATATGATCACGAGGGTCTTTTTTTTGTTTTTTAGGATTCCATCAAAGTAAAAATATTTATGGCTCCAAATAAATGCAACAAACTGAAGCCACAAACAAACAACATTAATTGTAAGACCATTAGTTTGAGTTATGCTCGCAGAAATTCTCCTCCCATTCGTTCATTTTCTAATTTTATCTGATCCTCGTTCAGGATCACAGGGAAGCTGGAGCACATTCCCTTCAGCCAATACAGGACCGGCACGACACACAGCAGTCAAGTTCCTGGTCCATCTGACAATGATTCACACACATACATGCCCAGACCTAAGTGCAATTTATAGCAGTTAGCTAAGATGCATGGTTTTAGACCGTGAGGGGAAACTTCAATATCCGGAGAAAACCAGAGATGCCTGGAGAAAGCATACCCTATATGTTGCCAGAAGTATTTATCTGTATGCCTTTATGCACAGATAACCCTGAGTGACATCCCAGTCGTAATCCACAGGGTTAGATCTGATATTCCTCCACCCTTTTCATATATGGCAGCTTAGACATTTCTGAAAGAACTTTAAAATAAGGTTTTGGATTCTTCCAGAACTACACTAGTATGATCAGACACTGATGTTGGACAAACAGGACAGCATCTGCTCTAATTAATCGATTCTGTTGTGTTGAGGTAACGCGGAGGCCACTCAGGCTTTCAACTTCAATTTTCAATCTCATCCGTGTCTTGATGGACATGGCTTTGTGCAGTTGTGTTCAAACAGGACCTGGTTGTCCCCAAAAATATTCCCAGTTAGGATCAGGAAGTTGTTCAAAAATTCTTCAACATACCAAATGATAGCTTTCTCGCTTAATTGCTCAATGCTATGCATAGTGGAAAAAAATAACACTGCATGTCACCATAAAAACACTAGGCAGCGAAGCATGGATGACCCTAAACATACAGCAAGAGATACAATGAATTTATTTATTTTATAGCATATTAAAAATTTTAGGATAGTTCAGTCAAAGCCCAGACCTGAATCCAATTGATAGCTGTGGCAGAACTCAAATAGTCTCAGGTTGAGTTTGAGAGGCAAAGAAATGTAGCCTATAGAGAAGCAAAAGTTCTGCAGCTGTAATTGCTTCTACAAAGTATTGACTCTGGGACTGAATATATATGCATAGTACAGTTTAAAAAGAAACAATTCCTTATAAACATCACAATTATGCCTTACTGTGTAAGGACCCAGCCTTTCATTAGTACATTAGATAGGAACAGAGGTTGAGAGGACCTCTGTTGTGGAAGGGTTTAGAACAATCACCTCATTATGAATGCCTGGAAGACAAAGGAAATACCTTTTTAAGAAGAATAATTTAAAAACTAATATCCTCTGAAAAATGTGGTTGATAATAAGTATGAATGAATGTTTACTGTGGATAGCTGGCTGCACCGGAAAGCAGCCGGTTACAAACCTCACGCAAATTATGGGATGGGTAAGGTTAGATCCTTCAATATCAGCAGCAAGGTGTTTCCACTATAACAGAACCGTTACAAACCAAAGTAGGAGAGAAAAAGCTGGTTTTGCAACACGTCAGCGCAATAGTAAAAGAAAGCTTAAATAGATATATTACCCCAGCTCACAAATACTACAAGTGGAAAAAAAAAACATGAAGCAAAGTCTGATATGATAAACCTTTTGATATCTTTTTATTTCCAGTACTTGGAGCAAAAAAAACAACAAAACAACAAACAAATCATTACATTTAAAACCAAAACCAGGGACGTGGCTCTGGAGAGGAGAGAAATAATCAAAGCTCATCGCCTCTTCTTTATCCCCCGCTTTCCTTTCATTCTCCTCTGAGGAAGTTTATTAAAGACCCATGCTGCCCTTGCCTATTCAATCACTTTTCAGTGAAAAGTAATGGTCGTGCTGCATGAATGCATAGACTGGCAATTCATTACTGTAATCAGAACATGAACACCCCCGAATCCCTACTCTCGTCTCCGCTCTCCTCTCAGTGTAGTTTTCAATGCTACACAGTGTCATGCTTAAAACTGGGTTGTTTAAACCAACATTCAGCTAATGGCTGCATGTGAGTGTTTAGATACCCTCTTTCTTCTCTAAACTAAACGCAACACAGTAGATCTACAGCCTGTAGTAGCACAATAAATAGAAGAATTAAACCCACTAATGCCAAACAGCAGAATGCTGCGTTCGCATATAGCAGATGGGATGCATTGCAACACAAGATCATCAGATCATCAGACTCCCAGTTCACACCTTCTGCTGTCAAAAATGTAGCAGAGGGCCAGGTTGATCATCAATTTTGATCATAGCTTTATTGGCAATTTTTCATCTCTGCCGAAGGGCAATTTAACGTTTCCATCGGAGGTAATTTTCTCATTTTCACCCACTTCCACTCAGCTGCGTTTACTTTCCCTCACCCTCTGCTCCAGCTCCCGCAGCACTCTCTCGCTGACTGGTTGAGCCTTGGCCACCACGGCTCTCCCGTCGCCTGGCTTCGCGACGATTGTCATGATGCAGCACATGTCCACCAGCTCTTCCTGGCATCTCCGCATGCCGGAGTCTAGCTCCCCCCTGCGCGACGGGTCACGCTTCAGAGCCGTCTTCTCCGCTACGGAGAACCCCAGTAATCCTGTCAAAACCTCATTGGATAACTCCACATCCAGGTAACCAGTCCCATCAGATATAGAAGCAGAAACACTCCAGACTCCATTACTGCTGGTCAGCTTTCCCAGCAGAGTCACAATGAAGGCTTTGACGCGGACCTCAGTGGGTTGTGAACGTGGTTGAGACAGAACCTTGTCAAGTAAACATAAATAGGTAAACGGTGCAGAGGTCAGAGTGAGTGCAGGAACGCTCGGATCGCCTTCTGCAGCGTTTAAACTGTGAGTTTTCTCTCGAGATGTTCCAGTCACAGTTTTTGGGGACATCCAGGAAAGGCTAGAGCTGGTGTTGCTTTCTCTAGCTCTTCCAAATTGTTCTTTAGCAGAGATTTGAGCCAGTCCCCTAGTTCGCTCCCTGTGCACTGGATTGGCCTCAACCTCTTGAAAAAGACAGTCTGTGTCTTCATCCATAAAATCGTCATCATTAACACCCAACCCCAACTCTTCGGATGTCTCTAAGGCTGACGGAGAAAAGAAGGCTTTGGATGTTGTTGAAGCCTCCCTGCTGAATCCCTGATGATCTCTTTTCAGGGATCTAGAGGGAACAGACCCCTCAAATGTCCCAGATCCATGTGACGTTTGCGCCTCAAATCGAACAGGTTGGGCTTTTGTTGCTCTTTCCGTACCACTTTGATTTTCTAATATTCTGGTATTCTGATGTGTGCTTCTATGGTCGTTGTCAACGTTTCCACTTTCCTGTAATATAACGCTGTCTAACTCGTCCAGGGGAAAGTCTTCATCAGGAAATTCGTCATCTGCCAAGTTGTCTTCTTGGCTATTTTGATCCGTCATGTCAAAGTGGAGCAACTCAACGACGTCCTCGTCATCCTCGTTTCTTTGAACTGACCCACTCCTGTTAGGTTCTGATGAATCAGATCTGTGAAAAGGGGAGAAAGTTTTACTCCTAAAAGATACAAATAAACCAATTATTTCCCAAAATATTGTAAAGAAAATCTTTCTGGAAAGATATACAGTAGCTGTTGTAAGATTATGGCCCTCAACTTGCTACATTTGCATTTATGGAAATATAACAACATAGTTTATAAGCTGTGATGAAAATTACTAATTGTTTTTATAATTTAATCTAGACATGCAACAAGAAATTAGTAGATGATCAGAACCAAATGATTTCCAGCATGATCAGTCTGTAGAAAACTGAAAAATCCCAAATGTAGTAAATCCCATTTACTGGTTTTCTTCGAACCAGTAAATGCACCAAACATAAGCGCAACAAAGGTTAAGCACTGACATAGTTGGCATGGGAAGTTGTTACTGAATAAGACTTATTTTTGCTAGTTCAGTGTTTTGTTTTTAAAATACCATCAGAGGAAGAAATGCACAGACATTTAAAAGGCTACTTTATGGGCAACTGTGTTTTCTAAAATACGTCTGCAGTTCATTCAGGCTGTGAGGAAGCGAGAGAGCAAGACTTTCAACAGACACCAGGAAGGCTGAATGTCTTATGGCAAAATTACTCTGTTTTATCTTCCTGAGCTTTCAATCTGTCTGTCATGGAACATTATCTGGAAGTGTTAAAAGCTTGTTTGGGCTAAGCTAATTTGGTTTAGCGATGATGTAATAACAATTATAAGAGCCTTAACAATACTAGTAATAATTTTGTCTTTGTTTCAAAATACATATAAAATCTTGGCTTACAGTAATCACTCCCTTGCAGACGTTGTGCTGTCGCCTCTGTTTCAAACAAATAATTATTTCTGATTATGGCAAGAAGGCAAGAAAATTATATTCTGATAGCAAATTTTACATCACCTTAAATTACAGTAGTTAAAATGGTCTAAAATAGGTGTTGGCAGGCCAACACTTGAACGGATTGGTGCATCTCTACCGCAATCCTTTGCCAAGACACATGGAGCTTGTTTTTCAGCAGATACACACCAACTGACAAAACAGTGAAGCACCTGGAAGAAATTGTTAAATTTGGGAATGATTTGGTCTTTAGTGTAATGGACCGAAATTGGGATGTAAATGAGTTGATCTGCAAGAAAGACAGACACCAGAGAGGCCCAACTGGAAACTCTCTGAGAGTTAAAAGTAACCACTCTATGTGGAGATGTTACATAGATTAGGTATTGCATTTGTTGTACCAAGTGACGTGATGTTAATAATGGGAACCTGAGAACACGCACAGACATGTCACCCCAACATTTTGTCCATTTTCTTCAAAGACGAGTATGTAAACTATTTAATTTCACTCGTATATAACCGTACAAAAAAAAAATTAAGCGCAACATATTGGGACAGTTGATCACTGACCTGAATGAGACAATGTCCCCAAGGACAGAGGACAGAGTCGAGGTCTCCTGCACAGTCCCATAACCACTATCTGTAGATGGCTGAACCTGAATGACTTCCGCCTCACTGTGTTCCCCCAGACTGGCCAGCAGCTCTGCATCGTCCACCTCCAGGTCCTCCACTGCCTGGTTGTCTTCAAAGACCAAAAATCATTTTTATTACAAAAGACGGGGTGTTCTCATCTAGGTGTTTTATTATAACAAATTTATTTACTTAGTATGGGTGGATAATTATTGTAGTGATCGTCATGAAAAATATTTTATATGAATTTTTATTTATTGCTGCCATACTAAATTGAAAAACTGACAGCATTTTCAAAATTGTTATTTGTATTGTTTTCGCCACTGTTTGTTCCATGAGAGCATTAATAAACATCAGTAAATGAGAATATGAGAATAAATCAAACTTCTTTATGTGACTGGTGTTCTCAAAAAGCCCATTTCAAATGTGAATATATTTTTCAAGAGCAGCATTTGTGGGACAGTGATTGCTGTGGCATGTAGTCACAGCTAGTTACTTAAAATAACACTGAAAAGTATTAAGCATATTTTTTGCCATCCCTTTTATCATTAACATAATGGTACCACAAAATATTGTGAAAATGTCCATATCGCCCTTCATCAAAGATCCTTAAACTCTTGTGGTTCCACCTTGTCTTGGTTGCATTGAAGCCTCTTCGCCTTGCTGCTGCTCTGGCTCTGGGAGTCCCAGTGTCCGGCACAACAGCCGGCCCTGTCGTGGAATAATAGATGTGCGCAATTACTGTGTTATACTCATAAAACCCCGCAGAAAGAATGAGATTTAAAGATTCAGAACAAATACATAAAAAATCCAACATCTCTATGCATAGCTAACCTGAGTATTCCTCTCCACCAAGTCCTCTACCTCACCACCCAGCATCTTTACATTGGACGGCCCCAAAAGCACAACACCAAGTCTGCAAACCATCTTGCCTTGCAACTGCAGCTTTGCTCCAGGCCTAAGAAAGTTAACAGCAACTTAGAAAATTAACAGGTTGCTAAAAATGCACACAATAATATGAAAACACAAATTAGAAATAAACTATAACAGTTATAATTATCGAATGTCTGGTGATTATGTAAAGATAGAAACAGTGCAAAGCAGTTAATGCTTTATAAGTCTGTTGTTAACCTGAGTGTTGAACTGAGCGCAGGGATGGATTGATACTCCATGGCTTCCAAGCTCTGAACTCCGTCTGTAATCTGCAGAGCAAATGTATCATGTTTTCATGCTAGCTACAGCTTCTTTAGCATTCACATGTTCAAACCTTTGCAGAAGTCACAGAGAAAAACTACAGTATTTACATACAATAAATAATAATTAAAAATGACTTGTTAAATACCAGGATCAGAATAAGAATTTTTAAGGCTGTTGTTTAACTTTCCTCAACTTCAGACATTTTTCACATGTTTTCTTAGGACTGAATAAAATTGTATAATTAGTCTGAGATCAGGGCTTTGTGAGGGTAACTCCAAAACGTTTGACTTTCTCGTCCTAAGGCCACTTTGTAGATCATTTATCTGTATGCTTGGGGTTACTGTTTATTTGGAGCATCATTTTTTTCTTTTATGACGTGCGCCTCACGCGGTATTTTTGAGATGTTGCTGACGTGTGTCTCCTCTGCATCTGTGCCCTTAAGTTATTAGAAACTTACAAAATCCAAGTACCAAAGCTGTTTAAATTGATGGTTATTATTCTGTATGTAAACTTTTGATTTGGATGAAAGTAATGGCTAAAAAAAAATCCTTTATAATTCTAGCATTCTACAAACAATTTTGGTAACCCAAATGGACCTGAAACAGGAACTATTTAATCTAAATATATATCAGACAGAGAGAAAAAGGGTTATGCATCTTTACACACACAGTGTATGTAAAGATCTTGTTTCAGTTATGTGTTATAAATCTTTTGGTCTGGAAAAATATAAGCAGCAGAAAAAACAAGGAACTTTTGAAACTTTTCAAAATAATGTTAGCGCTATAAAGTATGCACAAATTCAAAGAAAATGATTGTCTTACGATAATCATCACAATAAGAAATCTCTACAATTTACTAATCTTTGTTCTCTCATTGACTGCATCCTATCACTCTGATTCAGAAAGAGCAGCAGACGCGTTCACCGTAGTACTAAATAAAAGATGAACTGGGGTCTTAGCAGCAAATATTGTGCAGCCATTCAGAAGTTCAGTGTTCATATTCTTTTAGCGTCAAAGTGCTAAAACCAGTAAGCACGTCAATGAAAAACGCCTGCAATTAAAGCCCTCTTCCAAGGAAACCTTTTAAAAAAAAAAGAAGAAAAAGATGAAAAATCAGGTTGTTATGAAAAAAGAGAGTGAGAAAACCTACTTATTATGTTCTCTCCCTATGCTTTCACATGTTTATGTAAGAAGGCAAGACATTCTTATTTCTTTTCATTTCTAAAGAACAACACAGAAATGTATTTTCTCATAAGCCACAACGGAGAAGTGACTGTGACCTGGAGCAGTAGCATGCGGGTCGTTTTGGCCTCCCAGGGCCTCTGTGTGGTCTGTGTGACAGCGGAGACCTCATCATTGGTGCAGTCTATACCCCTCCACTTCTGCAGCTGACCATATGCAGGCTGACTGACATCCAGCAATGAGTCAACCTGAAGCAAAAGGAGACTAATCAGCTATGGTTCATGTTGCCTTCACAATTATTTTGTGATCATCCAGTAGCTTTTTTTTCTCCACGTTGTACTTTTTGGTTAAGAGGTTGAGTTTATTTTTTTATTTTGCCTGTACTGTAATGGATTCAATTTCGATTAACCCTCCATACCTGAATATTATGAAAAATAAATTATAGCTGGTCTAGGGACTATCATTTTGAACGCTTTTGAACTTGTAGGGTTCTGGGATTCTAAGCCATTTTAATGTAAGAAATGTATTCAGCGTGTATTTAGTTTTCCACAAATGTCCCTAATTTGGTTCAAAATTTGCTTAAGAAAGACAGAAAAGGTTGGATCTGTGATGTGTATTTCTGTACACTTGGGTTGGTGTTTAAATAATTTCAGAACCAGATGTACTGCAAACTAACAGGTAGTGTGCTTCTTTTTTGTACATTAACTGAACATAGAAGTCAATTGTAGGCAGACGTTTATGGTATGAAGGCGTTTTCCTCTGGGGAGTCCAAAGTACTTTAATTAGGTTTTCCAAAGAAATAATAATTTTAAAAACCTTCAAGTGTTTTCTGCCACAATTCTGTTTTCTGCATTTAAGGAACTTGTAGCCCTTTTTCATAATATCTTTATATATAATTGTTGAATTCAACAAGGCCTATTGTTTGACTTTATTTCCTGAGTGTCCTTATTTATTTGAGATTATAAGCAAAAACATATAGCCAAAGCTGAGGAAGGAAAGGATTGGGACAGAGATTATAACACACACTAAACTATATTTGATTTTATTTTTACCATTTGGGTCTTCAAAAATCTAGTTTTCGCAAAAAAAAAAAAATTTTCAGGAAATGTACCTAATATGATGAAACAAGGCAGCAACACCGGTTATATAATTGCTCATCTTTTTCTCAACCGGTCTGCATGCTGTCTATCTAAAATCTGATTGATCTTAATTTGCTGATATTTATGCCACACCAAGCATCCATACTCATAATAATTTATAGTTCTGCAGTCATAATGGGTCATGTTGGCAATATGAATATGTACTTACCTGAAACCATGTTTATTTTCGCCATAATGAGTATTTTAAAATGAAGCATTCTATTGTTTTATTAGATTAGGTCTCAAGTGGTTTTCATAAAAAACTGCAGTTGTCGACAGTTAAAGCAACAGTTAAGGACAGCTTAAAAATATTGTAGATCTCTTTTTGAACACAAAATGTTGTGTTTCATCATTTTCTTTTTTATATATATAGTTTTAGGTTTTTGGCCAGACTTCCACAATCCCAAGCGAGAGAAAAAATAATGCATTTAAGGAAAAAAGAAAACAGCACCTGGACACAAAAGGTGCCATTGAGTTCTGTCTTCTGGGCCTGAGCGAGCCCTTCAGGGAGAACCGGGTGATCCAGGTCTCTCAGATCTGTCAGGAGCCACTGATCAAAGACCTGAAATTGAGCATCGAACAGATAGTTTTAAGTGACACCCATACAAAATCTCTTAAATTTCACAAAGGCGGCTGACCGTGGAATTATTGCTCATTGTCAGATGGCTAATCAAAACTGACCCTGGGGGGAGGTCAAATGATGCATGTTGAAAAGTCTGAGTTAGTCAACAAAAATATTAGCCTCGTCACGAGGTGTTTGAGGCGCAGTGACTCAGTACCATGATCAAATCCCTGCAGCTTATTCATTTCTTATCAATGACTGTTTGCACACGTACGCTTGCGTCAAAAAAAAAAAAAGAAGTGCTCTGGAATGATTGGCATCTGGGAACCATGTGGGCTACCTTAATAAACTGATGACATGGTCGTCCTGGAACCATAAGGAGACTATGTCCTCCCCACCCCCCCACCCCTACCGAAAAATGAAGCAATATCTTCAACAAGTATCTGTTTGAAAAGAGATAGACTTTGGCCCTGGAAGGACACAGCTGCTCAGTAGCAATATTTCAGTCCACTGTGGCGTATGAGAGATGCGTCAGTGCAAGAAAACATACCCCACATGACGCCACCACCAGCTGGTACAGCTGACACCCGGCATGATGGATACGTGCTGTTTACACTAAAATTCTTCTCCGCTATCTGTTGCAACAGAAACCAGGGATTTTCAGACTAGGAGGTGTCATTTTATTCCACATGATCGGCAGATACCGTGATTTGATCTTATTGTTGTAACTGTTAAAAAATTATGGCAATGGGCTTTCAAAGTTAAAGCAAAAATGCTTTCAGTTGGGAAATAGAACATTTACATTTTTTTCCCCTAAAAATTCTCATTTGCAAATTGAAAAAAGAAAAAAAAACTACTAAAGCTGCATAATATCATAAAAACAAGCACGCTTTTAATACTAAATATTTCAATGATGATGCCATTTTCCATCACCATCACGTCCCTTACACTCTCCGTGAGCTTTAGCTAGAGATGAGCTGAGGTTTGTGGTCAGTTACTGATCTGTTTTTGCAAAGCTTGAATGTACAAATTACAATTTCAACAGATTATGTTTTTTCTTAATTAACTATAAAATTAGAAGATATAAAAATTTTACATATTTTTCCTGGTCTTCTGTGTAAGTGAAGTTAGTATTCTAAAAAGCAGCAGTATTCATGTATATTCCAAAGAAGGTAACATTTTACTATAACTCTTGAGTTTTCTAAATTATTGCCAACATGTTTCATTACATTACGTGTCAAATCAGAGGTTAAAAAGTTCAAAAGGATAAAACAAGACCAGCTTTGTAGTTCTCCGTTTAGCCTTTCCATCATTTGCAAAATGTCTCTCTCTCTCTCTCTCTCTCCCTGACTAACCCACAGCACTAAACAATTGATAGTTAACAGCATATTAGATCTCTGTGCTTTATCTCCATTTATTGTAAACATCTTACTGATTATTAAAGTATCTAACGGTCCCCCTCCCCTTTGTAGTACATCATCATACTTGTAGTTTTGTATGATGCTTAAGATCTGAAAAAGTCAGGTCAGGTCCAACCAACTGCCATTCAATTCACCAGCTGATTTCTTAATGCATCTCCATGGGAATAAAAGTAAATAACCAGATGATGCTGTCTAAATGGACACAATAGACAAGACACAAATGCACATTAATTCTGTTAAAAGCAATTGTTTTAGCACCAATTGTGCCCAATTGAGCATGAGAAGAATACAGATTGATTTGAGACACATTCAGTCTAGCTTTATTTCTCATTCCTAAAAGCAATATTTGCCTTTTCTTAATCTAGTCTATTTCAAGGACTTAGGGGTGGGGGAAATTGCATATGATGCCAAGATTTAAACTATGCTTTTCTGCCGCCCATTCTGAATGCTGTGTGAAAACAAACGGATGTTTTCAAAGTAAAGCGATTGTGTGACCTGTAGAGACAGTAAGAAAGAAGGAGACAGAAACAGCACCGAAATGGATGTTATGATGTGGATCTGTGATTTGTCAGACCAGAGTGGGATGACCTGGCTGTACCTACCTGCTGATTGATTTGCTGCTGAGACAGATGATCTGCTCCTCCAGTCTCTCCTTGAATCCACTCAACGCAGGCTTCAAGCCAGGCAAAGGGAACCTGGACATGGCGAGAGGACTGCAGCCAGCCCTGAGTGGCCCGTACTGCTGATGGGGCCATCCTCCTCTACTTTATCTGCAGTTTATATTGCAGATATTTTCTGCAAGTATTATATTATCTGGAATTACATAGAGCCAACTTTAATTTAGAATCATCACTATTTAGTTGATTTTCTTAACTTCAGTATGTAATTATACAACGGATACAAATCCACTGTCATAAGAGTCTGAGTGGTAAGGGACCATTAGTCCCCCATCATAATATGTATGCATAATGTGAACGTGTAGCGTGGATGTAAACTGAAGAAGGAAAAAAAGAAGAGGCGCCAAAAACAAGAGCAATTATGTACTGTGATTAAGAAAAGTATGCATGTTCAAGTAAGTGTTGCGTAAAGTTACCTAAGCAGAAAATGAAAGCGTTACATCCACAAGGCGAGCTAGTACGAAACGAAGGCGCCAAAGTTGACTAACCCAAACATCAGTTAGCAACACCCATGGAATAGCTGTTCATGGCCTCAGAACATCCGGAGCACAGCGCGACTTGCCATTAAAATATTAAAAGTATACTTTAAGAGATGTTATAACAACACGCAGATTACTATTAGGCTGGTTAGGTAAATTAGTTTTGCCTACGGGATAAACTAGAAATACAGCTTTGAATATCCACATCCGGAAATAAGGCGTTAGAAACGCCCCTCGTCACATGATTGGCAATATTTCCATCCAATGGCAGGCGTCTGTGCTTTCCATTCAACCAATCAGGACACAGTACATCGAATTGTTCGTTTCCAGGCTCGGAAGAGAAGGAAGGAAGGAAGGAAGCAAGCGAGGTGATAACGCTGCAGGTTTGTGTTTTTTGGCGATATTTTCATCATTTTTCCGAGCACCGTTGGTTAAAAATAATTGGTATGCGTTCGTAAAACTACGAAAAAGTACGTTTTATGCGTGTTGTTGTTACGTTTGTGTCCGGTGCCTTAAAAGCTGGCCTACTAAGCTACGGTTACCTTTGCCTTGGCAACATGGCGAAACTAGCTAGCCTTTAGCTCGAATCGTTACTGTTGGTCTTTGTACTGGACATCGTTCTAACTGGAGTTCCCAGCTGAAATTTAGATCTATAAGTTGTCTCAAAATAGTATGTGCGTAGTAGTTATGGGCTACTTTATATTAAACTTTGAATTCAGATACGGGGAAATGGCTCGCTAAGCTAATGCGTGGCTGCGTAAGCTTAAGCAACGGCTGCCATTTAGCAGCACGACGAAGCCGGAGTCCGACTACATGGACTAAATTGATATTCGCCACACTGTTATTTTAGTATTCGATTAACTCAAAGTTATTATAATTTTTACACCGACTAGATCTGATGTATTTCACTCGCCTAAAGTCAGTGGATATTTGCATATTTACCAGCCAGGAGGAAGTAAACCGTAAACCAACTTCCATGATTTGTTTTCAGTTTAATTTGAACTAATCACCCTCCAATTTTTTCAAAACTAGTATTTAATATATATATATATATATATATATATATATATATATATATAGTATTTTAAAATTTAAACTGAGGTCTGTTAATCGATAAGCGTGTGTGTACGTGTATATCTTGTAGCACGTAACGTACGATATAATCGAGTAAAAATTTGATACTTTATCCTTTGGTCTGTGTATGCGCCCTCCGACCAAACAACAGAACCTTGTCCCATAAATATCAGTATTTATCGCTTACTGTTCATAAAGCTTTGTTATGCAACACCATGGCAGTACGATGCAAAATGAAAGTGCAATGAGTTTTGTTTGGCTGCATTTCTACATTAAAAGAAGGAGCTTCCCTCCCTGACAGGTTGCAAGAGCTGTTTGGTCCTTCTTCACTTAGATCCGCCTATGAACACGCCCTTTTCCCTGTAATAAATATCGGTGAGTCCAGGCTGTCTAATCGTTTTAACAACTTTAATGCCGACTTCAGATAAGCTGACCTGCCTCTTTCCTCTCCCTTTTTCTTATCCCATTTTAATCGCCTTCAATATGCCAGGAGAGGAGAACACACACAGGGGCTGGTTTCCTGCTACTTTTTCCTGCTCCTGTCACCTGCACGTCAAATCAAGGTGCTGCTCCTTTTCCACTATTCCGTTTGAAGACCATGGACTCAGAAATTGATCAGCAAGATGAGACCTCATTCAGCAACACAGAGACGAATGGTATAAGCTGTAACTCATTTATGTTGTGCCCTTTAAAGATATTTGTATTTTTTGTCTTTTTGTGTTGTACATGCACATGGTAGCAGTGATGTATTGTATTCCACTAAAACTAAAGGTTCTTTTTTTGTATTTTTGAGGAGTGCATTTTTCTGTTGTTAAAAATGATTAGTTTCTATAACCATATTTCTTTTCTATTACATTTTCATAGACATTTATTAACTTATTTATTGTGAGTAACGTTTTCATGAAAGGCATCTACAGTGTTGTCAGTGTGTCTATATTTATGTTATCTTCTTATTCCAGGTAAACGCCCTGCTGAGGATGCAGATGAGCAGAAATCATTCAAACGCTCCAGAAACTGTGATGAGATGGTAGAACTCCGCATTCTCCTGCAGAGCAAAGTAATTCAGCCCTGTTTTGTTTCATAATTTAGTCTAAATGTAAATTCTGCTTATTTTAACATTTTATATTTTTTTACTGGTATGATTTCTGATTATTTGATCACACTTAGTCATCTTTACTTTTTATTTTTAAACATCTTACGATTGTGATCATTTTTTTTCTTGTATTGCAGAATGCAGGAGCTGTGATTGGGAAGGGTGGCAAAAACATCAAAGCTCTTCGTTCAGATGTGAGTACATCAAAGTTTTCTTATCACAGCCAGAAATTCAAAAAGAACATTTTTGTGTTCACTGGCCTCTCAGACTCAACCTTCTCTGTTTGGACAGAATCAGGTTTTGCCTCAATCCTTTTTAAGTGTTAAAAATTATTGCAGTATTTTCCTTTCCTTATTTCCTTCATTGTAAACTTAACAAACACCCGGGCCAGCCAATTTATTCCTTTAGACCTTCAGACAAAATTCTGGAGTTAATTTCACCCTGTTCTGGTAGATAAAACAACATATATTTTTGCATCCATCTAAACTGGACAAAGGCATAAAAGCCCAATTTATGTTTTTTAATGTTAAAATATTTAATCCAGCTGGCAGTATTAATTCTCTAGTTAATTCAAAATGAAACTGGCACAGTGCTGATTTCTTTATGTCACAAGCTAACATTATGTATTCGTATACATATATATTTTAATGTTGCTGAAAACTGGCCAATTATTGAATAATTCTGTCATTGCCTCTTTCTCTGGTCATTTACAGTTTGTTCTCCCCCTCTTTTTTCACTGTCTCTGGTTTTATTCCCCCAACATTAAATTTTCGTGTTCTTTAATATGCCATTTCCCTTTTTTCCAATGTCAGTTTCTCCTCTTCTCTCTTTGACGACCCAATCTCTGAGAGAATCAATTTAAAATCACATTTCAACACTGCAGAGCCTGTATATTAAAAATGTATTCCTCTCCCCTCTTCCTTGTTTATTATTTTTACTCTTTACTTTTTTTGCCCACTTCCTCCTCCTCCTCTGTTGCCCATGTTCTGGATGGCCCCTCCTGCGCCCGCCCACCTGACACCCTGGTTGGCCCTGCCCATAATCGTGCCCTGTCCCTAAATGGGCGTGTTACTTGATTGACATCTGTGCTCGAATGGCCCTGGCCCCTGCCCATGCCACGCCCAGTACAATGCCAGTGTGTCAGTCCCAGACAGCAGTGGGCCTGAGCGGTATGTCCCTAAGCTCCTCCCTCTCAATGCCTGACTACAGGTCAAACAAACAAGAAGAAGTGAACAATAATTTGTAGTCCTACCTTTTGTCGAGTCACTATGTTTAAACGTATTTAAAGTTTATCAGACTGAGCCTAAATGCGATTTTTTTTTATCCTAATCTGCCTGTTAAACATCATGTTAATATCCTTTCTATGCTATCTTTAAAGTCATGTCAGGACTGTAACTAAAGTTGGTGTTGTCAGGGTTATTCCACTGTCTTTGAAAATGTCTGCTATAATTTGTGTAGATTATTTTTTCTTTTTAGGGTTTGTAGGTTTCTCTTATTTGTGGCCATCTGTCCTGTAAATCTTCTTCATTTTCCCTTTCTAAAAGCTCCAGTGTTTGTGTACAAATAAGGGTGTTTTTGGTTTTCTGTTAGTTCTATGAGCTCACTTACCTTTAGTATCATCCCATTTTATTTTATTTTTAAAGTCCAAATATCAAAATTTAGATTTTATTTATTTTTTTATTCTTAAATGGTGAGTGTGTTTGTTTCCTTGTCTGTCTTTCATGTAAGCAAATCCTTAATTGCTGGAGTTTTTGAAACTAGAGGTTTTGATTTAGTCCTATCCATCCATGCTTCATTTGAGTTCATAAAATTCAATTTCCCTGACCAGGTTATAAGCATTAACTCCAGCGGCTGCAAATTTATAACCTTACAATAGCATAATCTTCTGTCACTTTCGCCCATCTGCAGACTATGTTGCTTCCATGTGTAATCTGCTTTAGTTCTCCTTATCAGTATAACTCCTATATCACCACAGGTGGGTGCAGACAACAATATTTCAGCCACTAGACTTAATTAAAATTAAAGTTAAAATCCCCTCTGGTAAAAACAAAACATCTTTGTCATCTTGGCTTTTGTGTCCTTCACCTCATTTAGAGGGTCATTTTTTGTGGTGTGCATCCACCAACCTATACCATAAACTTTTTAGAATTTTCTCTGGCACTTTTATCTCTTCCTAAAACTTCACTTTCCCCATCTTGCTTCCTCAGTGGTTGCCAAATCCAGTCCTCCTTTCTTTTGGGTCCTTTTTTATTTTGCCACTGTGCTGCTTTTCTCTGGGAAAGGATGCTTTTTTATTCTACTATCTTCCTCACCTTCCCTATAAAATAACCACCAACTTATTGTGTAAAATGTTAGCAAACACAGGACCTTATCCTTGAGATAGTTTTTTATTCTCCACTTCTAGCAGTGTTAGCTTTTTTTATGAGTTAAACCAGAGATCTAATGAACTTTATAATCTGAAACTTTGTTTTCTCCTCCCTTGGGATGCCTCTTGGTTACCCCAACCCCAACACCGTCTCTGTTGCCGTGCTCTGTTTTGTCATTGGTGGATAAACTATGAAGAATCCTGAGCATCAGTGCAGACATAGAGACTATTGGAGAAATCCTACTGAAGATTATCCCTACATTGGAAGAAGTGAGTTGTTTTGACCATGATTTTTATGAATCTTTAGTAACATTTTAAAACATTTCAAATAAGTTGTACAAGGAGCACTGAATGATTCCCTATTTGTTTATTTGTAAGTGATGTAGTTCTGCTATTCTGTTCCGTCAACTTGACTAGTTTACTTTTGGTTTAAAGCCATGCATTAGTCATGGACCTTGAGGTTCTCACAGTGAGATGACATGACCAAAAATTTAATGGTTTAATTTAGAGGTGTGCCGATCGATCGGTCACCGATCATAATCGGCCGATTTTTGTGAAATCGGTGATTATCGGGATCGCCGATCATTGGCTCTGGTACCGATACCGATCACCCGCATCTCATTTCTCAGCCTGTCTGTCCAGCTGATCTCGTTTTTCCTTCACGGCGCAAACGCGCAGCAACAAATGCTAAGCGATGTGCAACTATAACGCACTGAGTGAATGAGGACGT
>CAEGAF010023751.1:0-24614 GCA_903067075.1 Micropoecilia bifurca
CTCCGAGTCAGGACAAGCCTCCCGAGTCAGGACAGACCTGAGTCAGGACAGACCTCCGAGTCAGGACAGGCCTCCGAATCAGGACAAGCCTCTGAGTCAGGACTAACAAACTTTGAAAGCCAAGACGCGAGTGAAGTCCCTACAGATGTGGTTCTTTGTGTTTTGGACTCTGTCCACCCTGGAGACCAGGTAGTGTCGATGAAACCCCAGAGTTGCTTTACAACCATATACAATGTTTCAGAAGAATCCTGGTACTAGGAAAACCAGTGGAGTGTCTGGAACAACCACCTGTAGAAAATACAGAGAACATTTCTTGGACTCCCAACGAAATGAAGCCTTCATTAAGACGCAAGTGTTATCCAATCTTCATACAGGTGAGTCCTTGAAATTCTGCTTTGGACAATTTTGAACCAGACAATACTGAAAGTCATCAGAGCACCAATGAAGACTCTACACATGTGAACATCTGATACTGTTTTGGAAGATCTTGAATCAGTAGACTTTGAGGACCAGGACATGAATGAAAACTATCCATATGTGAACATCAGTCATCTAGTTTTGGAAGACATTGAATCATTAAACTTGGAAGACCTAGACATGAATGAAGAGCCTGCTGTTGAGATAAAGCCTGGAGTTAACAGAAACAGAGACTCTCCTGCTGAAAGGAAGCCCACTGTCAGAGAGTGTGCACTGCACGCCTTACGGTCAAAGACAAAAATATACCCACTGCAGACAAACCTTGCTGCTGAAAGCATGACAAAAACACCAAGTTTTGGTCTTTTTGAAGAAGTTGGAACTGGAAGCGGTCCAAATACCTCAGGTGCACAGCTACTGAGACAGACTGAAGCTCAACAGAGTAAACAGATCAGGAGTGCAAACATAGGATCTAGCACCTAACACAACATACAGGTGACCTTAAATACACAAGGGGAACATTCAAGGAACTAGGATCAGCTAAAACCAATAATGGGGTAAGAAAAATAAGAAAGAAAACTGAGCTGTAATGTAACAGAGTCTGGGACATGTGGAACCAGAAGTGGGGACAACAATCTGGGACGTTCAACATGATGTCTGTTGTGGAGATGATTCAGACGTACAAGGGAGCCGTATAGGGGGGAAAGTTATGACAATTCTGAGGGCCCATGTCCGACAGGGGGCCTTCCACAATTTATTCATGATTTGTTCGTAGAATTAAAAATAAAGAATTGGGGCCCTGTCAATTACAAAATTAATCTTAGTGTTTTCGAAGACTATTTTTAGCAGTAAAATATAAATGTTACCCCTCCCAGACCAAAAAACAGCCTGGATCTGCATGAAATGGTTCCTTCCTGCTTGGAGCGCTTGACGGTGATGGTGTTCAGCACCAGTTAGTGGAAGACAAGAACGAACGTGGCTGTTACTATGCCGCTACGAAAAATTATAAAATCAGGTTTTCAAAAAAAAAAAAAAATAGAGATAGAGAGAGAGAAAAAGCTACTTGTTACTTGTATACTTGACATAAGATAAAACTAAGATATTTGCACGAGAACCTAAACAAGAATACTTGGTAAGAAGTTTTTGCAGTGCAGAGTGAGATGTTGCTGCAGCAATAAAAGACAGATTCATTTTGACTCATAAAATGTCTTTTTACACATATAAACCAGGTGTGCTGTCTGTACATCCCTTCAGTTTTTCAAAATAAGAGAAGAAACTAAGGTGACTCAAAATGCCACGGTGCCTGGATGCAGCATGGCAGACGACAGGAAGGCCTTTTCAAAATAAAACTGTGCTTTTTCCTCTTCTTTTTATGCAGACGGAGGCATCCTGTGGGAGAAACGGTTCGAATCTCCTCCTCCTTCAGATCCGGCTCCTCGGTTAAGAACAGAAACTTACCAGTAATCTAAACACGGAACCAGTATAAAAGCTGTGTTTTTGTTTTGTGTTCTTTCTGCACAGAATAAAAACCGTCTCTCATTTCCTCTTGGCATAGAGTTGCATTGAGTTTTTAGGATCACATTGTCCCCTTTCAAGTCTGATTACTCAGCTGTTTGATCACCAGTCGCAAATCAACTGGAAGCCGAAAATCACGCCTGCACCGCCAGCCGTCAGGCTTCCGACTCACCCCGCTTCTTCCCCTCCTCCCCCACGTCGCTCTCCTCTGATTGGCTGCTGCTGAGCACCAGGAACTGTCCGTCAGGCGCAGGCAGGTTAGCAGGGCGACTTGAGGCGGCGATCAGGCGACTCTGCTCTTCTAAATCCTGCAGTTCAGGTCAAGGAGAAGACAAAAGGCGCTGAGAGTGAAAGGAAAACTAAAGTTACAACGATCTGTCCTTGCAAACTGCAAAGGCTTTGTACACTTTAAATAAAACAAAATTAATTTTTAAGTAACTTCAGCAAAATATAAGCACATGTTTTAAGTCAATAATCATTTAACTGTTGAAAAAGTACAGTCTATAAATGAAAATGGAACCACAAGTAGGTCGTCGCCCCACGTCCACAGCCCTCTGCACCCCCTGAAATACATCCTGGATGCGACCTTTGAACTGGGCTTCGCCGCCCTGACCGAGTCAGTAGTTTTTCAGGACTGTTATTGGTCCCAAGTAAGGCTGAAAGTAGATAAAAATTCTTGCCGGTACTATGACGAAAATAGTTAGTGGCTCATTGCACAAACCAAAACAAATAAAAACATTAATATTTTACTGAACTACACACTCCTTATATGGATAAGGCAGAAAGTAGAGGCACTTCACAATGTGAAAAACTTTATATTCTTCCAGACGTTGTGAAATGTAATTAGTTACATTTACATCTATTGCTGTAATTACAGTTTGTCTAATTTGTCCTTTAACCCCTTAACCCGCACCAGAACATCCACGTGTTGATTTTCCATTGTATTTTCCGGGGCTGAGATTTAAGGGTTTAAACTCTGCAGGTGTCCATTATGATGCTTTTATTGGGCAGCCTAGACCTCCCCCCCCCTTTTGATTGACACTGCATTCGACCAATAATGTTATGAAATGGCTTTTTCTGAGCCAACAATATCCAGAGTGCGACTTGAGCTCGTTTTGACATGCCTGTATTCCTTCTGGAATATTTCTGACTGGTCAACTCAGAAACTAAATCTAAAGCCACCGACGTGGAGCCAACATGTGTCCTGTCATACGGATATAAGGCATTTTGGGGTTTGTTGTGACATGAATCCACCAGCTGCACGCGTAGCCACGTGTATCCACGCGTATCGCGTGCGCCTGTGCTGCGTCAAAGTCAGGCTCTGTGCGCCATCATGCCTAACGGTGTTTACAGGATTTTTTTTCTCACCAGCGGAGCGACACGTCGTCAGAAGTGTCAAAACTGGATGTGTTTCTTCAGCAGAACTTCACGACTCACAGGAGTGGATGATTATGGCCTTTAGAGTGCTTACAAGTTTTGGATCTGAGAATACCGGAAACTTTTAGTCATCCGCTGTTACAGTCAGAGTGAGGAGGGTAGAACCTACCGGAGAGTCAGAATGGGGGGCAAAGGGAACGGTGGCAGGAGTGGAACGATGTGGGGGGCCAACGTATTGTTGAAAGTACATGGGGGAGTCGGATGGAGGCGGACAGATGGACAATGTATTGCAAGAAGGGGGAGGAGATCTGACTGTACGCTAATCCCCTAAACCCCCCACATATGCTATTTTATTTATATAAAAAGATATAAAAAGATAATGAACAGAGTATTCCTCTGTTCATTATCTTTCATTAGAGCCTCATTGATGACTGTATGTTGAAGCACTGAGGAGTTACAGTCATTTGAAGTTTGTACACCCACAGGTGTTGTGGGTGTACAACACCTGTACACCCACAAAAACAAATATGTCCAAAATGACATTTTTTTGGTGCCATTTTGATCAATCTTGAAATCCACGAGCAGAATACTTTATTCTACAGATTTATTGTATTTCCCAGTCCATACATTCGACACTCAATGTGTATTTACAAGAAATAAAAATGAAAAATCTTGGTGAAGCAAATTTAAAAAAATATTTTTGTGTTACAAACATAACAGCTACAAACTACTTTGGCCCCTGAATACTTTCAATTTCAACTCTTTAATCTTACTTGAGTAATTTCCTGGCAACTATTTACTTGAGTAAAAAGATGCTGAACTAGTTTAACTCCGACTATTGTTTATTGATTCTCTGTCCTCTGGTGCAGTCTTACCTTTTCTATCTGCCTTTGCTTGTTGAGCTCCTCCTGCTGTTTCTCTTTAGCCTTGTCCTGCTCCTTCTGCTTCTCCACCGCTTTACTTTCCTGAAAAACAACACAAGTTTACCAGAACTGAACCAGTGAACGAGAGAATCAGCTCTGATACAGACTCACCATCTCTGAGTGGAACGCTATCTGCTTGGCCAGACCGATGCTGTCGCAGATCTAAAAACAGAAATCTGGATCAGAATTACGGTAACAAATTCTGCTACACGATAAACTGTCCCAGAGGTTAACAAGATAAACAACAATACTGCAGCTTTGAGTCCATTTTAATGCAATACAGTAATTAGGAGTGCACCAATTTGACAGACCGGCCCACCAGGTCATGTCTGCACATTTAGAGTTAACAATAGTCACCTGACTGCTGCCAACTCAGCCACTTTCTTGCTATATTTAGTGACATTTCAGACAAAAACAATGGTATTGGCCAAACAAGGAATGGGCAGGTCAGACTTTTTAAAAATTGTTAATTGGCGATCAGTCAAAAATGATGCATCCTTATTTTCCTCTTGTTTCTGTTTTTTTTTTTTTTCTATTCTGACTGTGGACAAACAAAGCCTCTTATGGAGCACAATATGTGAGGTTATATATGCTATTTGTAAAATATACTATGTGTATGATGTATGCGATGTGACTTGCACTGGAAAATCTGAATAAAAAGTTAAAAAAAAAAAAAAAAGATGCATCCTTAGTAATAATGTCATTTTCAAAGATCAATAAACTTTAAATTCTACTGAACACTTAATACTGGAAATACTACATATAAACAAAACTGTCCTTCAAAACAAGAAGCTAGTTGAGAGCAAAGCACCAGGCTGAAGACTTTTGTCATCCAGTGTCCAAGAGACAAAAGAGAAAAAAGATAAATCATGCAAATGGAAATAACTGATCCTTTTAATTTATCATGTAAATAACTGATTTTCAGTGAGAAATAAGACTCGGAACAGAACCAGAACCTTCTCTCCATCGTTGTTGGACTCGAAGATGTAGCAGACGACCCGCGAGTCGCCTCGGCCGCCAGCCGCCTGCAGGACGAAGCCGAACAGCCGCTTGTTGTCCTGGTGGGACGCGCACTGGACGACGCTGGACAGCGGGAACTGCAGCGGGTCAGAGAACAGTGAGCAGACACAGGAAAACTTTAACTAGGACACGAGTAAAGAGGAAAACTGGGAGCAGCTTACCCTGAGTCGAGTGACCTGCGTCTGGGGATCAATGAGTCTGGAAGACAAAGGGCTCAGCTTTAGCTAAGAGGAGAAAAACAGCTGGAAAAATGGAAATAACTGGGTTTTCTTTAAAGTTCTTATTTATCAATTTTCTATAATTTTACTTCTCACTAATTTATTATTCTTTGATATTGAAGTTGTCAACCTTAATTCATTAAAAGATAGGATATAATTTACATTAAAGCTGAACAAATAATTGGATCAATCACAATTATTGAAATAATCGTCAACTGATTTAGTAATCGATTAATCATTAGCTGGAATATACAGACTCAAAAATAAGGCATTTTCTGAAATAAGCAGAAATTCAACCAAAACTGTTTACAATATATGTACAGTTTTCATTTGGTTTATCTTCCCTAAAGGAATGTCATAACTTGTTTATTTTAAAAAGAAATTATTAGTTTATTTTAACCACTTAAACTGAATATTGCATCAAAAAGCTTACAAGGTTAAATAAATAAAAAATATGAAGAATGGGCAATTGTTTTTATCTGATTAATCAATATACTACTGAATTACTAAACTAATAAAATAGAAAAAGGCGAAGATCTGAGGCAAGTATGATTATTGAATTACTAAAATAAATCTCACGTAGTTCACTGCATGTTAATATATATTTCTAAATACAACTTGAGAAGAAAGCAGCATTATTCTTTAGGGCTGAAACAATAAATCGTGGTTAATCGATTATCGTCAGCTAATTGATTGATTGTTAACTGGAGAACACACACTTAGAAAAAGGCTAATTGCTGAAGCAGAAACACTTGGAGCAGTAATTAAGCTAAAACTACAAAAAAAATGTACGTATGCATTCTGTATTTAAGATTAACAAAAAAAGCTGTGCCTGTTTTATGGTGTCAGTTTTAGCTAAATTTTTAGTTTGCTGCTAAACTCCTGTTTACAGATGATTTAAAACAGACTGTTATTAGTTTCTTTTATAAACAAAGGAATATCTAGTTCCTAAAGTCACATTACTTGTTCTCTGTTCTCATGACGTTAGCACCATTTGTGGCCTTGTTTTGTGAGCTACATGCTACGTTTCCTCGCCCAACAAACAGAGGCTGCTGTGGTTACTTGAGGCAGTCGCAGGTGACCAGCAGGTGAGACTCGGTCATCCTGAAGATGTTGTGGATGGCTCTGGCGGCTAAGATCTGCCTCATGGTCTCCGATATGACGTCTGCTGACTCGGCGGTCTTCACCTCCATCGACCCGAGGAACCGAACGATGAACAGCTGGTGGAGGATCGAATCTGGACCAGAAAACGGCTGCTTGTCTTCAACTACTCAACTTTATTTGTGCTGACATTTTAACGTAGAAGCAAAACGTGAACTAAACCTTTTCTCACATGGCACAAAATCATCAGGTCAAAAGTGATGGCGGTCCAGGAAAATTAAAAAATAAAATACAATCAAGTAAATAAAGTAATCTGAATTTTTTATTTTATTTTTTTGTAATGGAAAGGTTAAAGTTAGTCATCGTAGATTCAAAAAGTCAAAAGGATTTTGCTGTATTGGCATAAAGTTATCTAGTTTTCAAATGATTTTTAAACAGATTTCTTCTCAATTATAAGAACATTAATTAGTTCTTTCAAAACGTTTTCTTTATTACATTAAATAAAAACAAATTTGGCTGTTGACTAAAAGTCTAGATAGATGTGGTTCTTATAAAAGGTCATAATATTTTTGTCATACTTAACATTTTCCATTGCAAGAAAATTATGTTTGATTAAAAATACAAAGTTTAAAACAAATTTGTATAATTCTTGAACTGCAGTTGGGGGCCACAAAAAAATGTGTCAGAGGCCCTCAAATGGCCCACGAGCCACACTTTGGACACCCCTGCCTTAAATTATTAATTAAATACCCAGAATTTAAAACTTATTGGGAAATAAAAATACAAGTTTAATGTTCCTTTCTAGAAACTTTAATGAGCAACATTTAAACTAAAGCTAAACTTTATTAACTAGTTAGCTTTATTTCTGGCTCCATAATTGTCCAGTTCTTGGCAGCAGAGGCAGAAAAACCAAAGAAACGTTTCGTCTTAAGATGCTGCTGCTTTCTTAGACACCTGACTGATAATAATGAGGCTCAAACAAGAGAATAAATGTAAGTTCTGCAGGTAAACAGGAAGTACCTTCACTGTCCTCCGCTGCGTTTTCCCCAGATTCTCCAAACGGGTTACTCCTTCTGCAGAAACACAAGCGGTCATGTCAACCTGCTGCTTGGATCACGTTTAGCAGGGTCTGTTCACTTCTCAAGGTAAGATCTGATTCACACTTTGGAGATCAAAACCAAACAAATGAACTAAAAAAAACAATTTCAATGTGTCTGGTGAATATTTGGTTAAAACATGTTTGTTTTTCATCCAGTTGGTAGAAAATCCAGAAACTGTTTCAAAATACAGCGTAGTAAAAATACTCCTAAATTTTTTTTTTTTCAAAAAGGTTACTCTATTAAATGTAATTGAGTAAATGTAACTATTTACTACCCAATCTGTTGAAATTTGAGCAAGTTGTAGCATTTGAAGCACCTGATTTATTAGTAACTTCTTTCTAACCACCTGGCTCTGCATTTGGGTGTATTAGGTTTTTAACACAACATTTCCAAAGACTCCATCTTTAATTAAATAATTCTGAAGTCTTTTTGTTCTCTTGTACTTGGAGGCTGATAAAGATCAGACATCGTTCATTAAATCTACTTCATTTCATAAGAAAACCCTGCTAGTGTGAGTGAGGTGTTAGGAGTAAAAAGGTTCTGTCAGACACCTGCCGGGCTGCGCTGCCGCCTTGTTCTGACCCGAGGCCTCCTCTGTGACGGGGGAGATGATGTCAAACTGGATGGGCGTTTCCGGAGCGACCAGCGCGTCCAACGAGAGGACGGACAGAGCGGGCGACGGCTCAGAACCCACTGAGCTGATGCTGCTCGTTCGGCCCGTTCGGCCCTTGCTGGAACGGAGAGAACAGACGCAGTGGTCAGACTCGCCAGCAGGGGGCAGCCTGCTGCGTTTCCCCACCCTCACCTGCTGGGCCTCATGCTCTCGTGTCTCTGCTGGAACGACGGCGATGGCGTCACGGCTTCCAGGGCGGTTTGGTTCACTCTGGCTGCCAGCTCCTACCAGAAACACGGCTGCTTTTAAATTTCACAACAACGTTTGAGAGAGACGCCAATTATCACTACAACTGTGTTGAATTCCTTTTTAAAAATGTTATACTCAACCAAGAGAAGCTCTACTTCACCAGCTCTGCTCCCTTGCGGAAGTAGAGCTTTCCTCAGCAAACTGCTATCATGGCAGACGTAACGGACCTCAATGCGTTACCAGAAACATTTTTTGAGTCAGTTTTGACTTATAAACCAATACTGAGGCAAAGACGATGGGCAAGAAAATTCATTAACTGGTCCTACGTCAGGCCTGTATGGTTATTAGCGGGAAACAACGAAGAAATCAACAAAGCCCAAGAGGAAAAGTGAAGAGGGACACAAAGTCTGGCTGGATGCGAGTGTGAAAGCTGTGGGAAACACTTTGCACCTACAAAATGGGTGAGTAATGACTTAAATAAAAACCAGCTTCTGAAAAACTGCCTTCAGAAAAACGCTAAGAAATAAACAGTAGCATGAAACGTGTTTAAGTGTCAGTACAGCAGTGACTGCAGGTTAAGTTTTAATGCTGCCATAGAGCTACTGTTGGAATCTAGATGCATAAAATCCAGCATAAGTACATTCAGTTATTGATCTGGGAATGATTAGATGCTTAGCATTGTTGTTTTAATTTAACCGAGTTGTGTTTGTTTGACACTTAGCTGTCAGTCGTTAAGACAGAGCCCTTAAACCGTTAACCAGATTACTTCCAGATAATATATTAGGAAGCAATACCAATATATTCGGTTATTCATGACAAAGGAGATACCCAAGTATAGTTTTTTTATTCACTTGTGTTTAGTTATTTGCCTAATTAACAGCAACCATGATTATCTATTATTTTCCTCAAAATCTCTCTGACTGCAGCATGTTTGCTACGACAAACGCTGCAGGTGAGGCTCAAACTTGCGACACCGATTGGTCAGTTGCTGGCAAGTGAATGACTGGGGGAGGATAGTTCTACGCCTGTTCTAGTAGAGCGGATTAAAAATGAAATGCCTGTGAAACAGAAAAAAAAACACCTCTGCGTTCTCGCTCAGGTAGATCCTTCTGGAGATGTTGTTGACGGTTGCGATCCACTGTTGGAGGAAGCAGCAGAGACTCGGCGTCAGGAAACATCGGCTAACGAAGGAGGTGGACGACAGGAAATCATGTTACCTCCTCACAGTCCTTCCTGCTCTCTGCCTGCAGCGTCACGACTCTGACGACACAAATAAAGACAGAAAGAGTCGTGGATAAGTTAGAAACTGAGGAGAGCGACGGGAGGGACGGAGAAGCAGGAATCTCACTTTTTGCCGTCGAAGGATGTGACCTGAAAGCAGAACCTGCGGTCGTCCGAGTCGACGGCCATGACGGAGCAGTTGTCGAGGTCCGTGACCAGGCCGCCCGCCACCTCGCCGCGGCCCTGCTGCATCAGGTTCCCCCCCTGCGTGAAGAAGTACTGGCGTTCCCATGACGACGACACCAGGCCCGTCTTACTGCCGGACACACAGAGGAGCCGCGTTCAACTCCAAGCGCTCAGGAAAACGGCTACGATCTGCCAAAACTAGCCCCTCCAGGCTAGCGGCGGCAGGAATTAGCAATACATCTGGTGGAACGGCTCCAGAACCAGAACCAGAACCAGAACCAAACCTGGAGAAGCAGCATTCAGCTTCTACGCACCACAAAACTGAAACACGCTTCCAGAAAACTGCAAAACAGCCGAAACACCGAGTTCCTCTAAACCACAACAAAAAAGCCAGATGGTCAGAGCTGCTTCTGAAACATTATAAATGAAACTTTGATCAATATATTTGATGTGTATTGAGGATTTTAACAATGTCATTTGACGAAATAAAATGTTGATTATTGGTTTTCACAACTGTTCACTAAATGATGTGATTATGATGTTTTTTATGTTTTCACGACATAAAGCACTTTAAACTGCTTGCCCTTCAAATAAAACTAGGGCTGTATAATAATATCGATATCGCGATATATGTCGATATTTTCTTTCCTAGAAAAATGTTCAGGTTAAAAAGGTATCAAACTATTCAGAGCAGGAACTTGGTTCACTTTAATTACTTTACTAATGCATGAAGCTACAGTTTGGACTGTTTCAATTAAAAGAAACATGTTTTCTCACCACTTCTTTGGTTCATTTTGTCCAGCTGTCNATCAGTTTTCAGTTAAATTAATTCAATCCAACTTTATAACAGTCACAAAATGTCACCAAAATCACTCTGTCCCTCTAAAATTTTTCAGAAAATTGCAAAAGTGTATTGAATTGTATTGTTTGCTGAATATCGTAATATATACCGTATTGTGGGCAGAATATTGTGTATCGTATCGTGAGATTATTGTATCATTACAGCCCTAAATAAAACTCATTTGTGTCAACCCAAAATGAAAACACAAACACATCCCCCGACAGCAGGTAAGATTATGACTACCCATAAATCCTCCATGAACCCCTAAACTTTACATTTTAACTGAGAAACAATGAAAACACGGACTCTGATAAAACAGCTGTAGGAGAGTAAAAACACGCAGGAGCAGCTTGCGTCTTACTTGCGGATGTAAAGGTAGCCTTGCTTCCTGGTGAGGTTGCGACAAACAGGCGAGTGGGCGGGGTCAGGGTCACATGGCGCATACAGAGGGTCACATGACCTTTCCATCTGCTGGATGTTTTCCTGCATCTGGCCAACCTCCTCCTCCATCTCCCGGCGGACGCTGCAGACACGGTTCACATGTTTACCGCTAAGAATGTAGCTCCAGATGACGGCGACGGTTAGAGGCTCTTACTTCTGGACGCTGGTTCCTATTGTTCCCAGGAAGTCCTCCCACTGCTGGGTGAGGTTTTCAGAGCCCAGCTTAAAGAAGCTGATCTGCACACATCAAGTTACATTAAAATCAACAAGAAGACAGGATATAAAACATTTTTCATCAAAGGTTTTTAACCCAGTTATGTACGGCTGCAACTAGCGTTTATTTTAGTAGTCAGATAAAAAATTGATCACTTTCTGCAGATTTTTCTTTAAACTCCTTACTTTATAATATGTTAAAATATGTAAAAATCCAAGTTAATAAATAAATAAATGCCTTTCCTAAATAAGAAAATAAACATTTTACTGTCTAAGATGCAAGAACATAGCAAAGGAACTAAATAAATACTTAATTGACTATGAATACGTTTTCAATTTAACAAATAATAATTGGATGCAAAAGGTGCTTAATAGGATAATTCTACAGAATTTGTGTCTCTGTGTCTTTGTCTCTGTGTGTCTGTGTGTGTGTCTGTGTGTGTGTGTATGTGTCTTTGTCACTGTGTGTCTCTGTGTATGCATGTGTGTGTGTGTCTCTGTGTGTGTGTCTCTGTGTGTACGTATGTGTGTGTCTCACTGTGAGTGCGCATCTATGTGTGTGTGTCTCTCTCTCACTCTCTGTGTCTCTGTGTGTGTGTGTGTCTCTCTCTCTGTGTGTCTGAGTCTCTCTGTGTGTGTCTGTGTCTGTGTGTGTCTCTCTCCGTGTGTGTCTGTGTCTCTGTGTGTGTCTCTGTGTGTCTTTCTCTCTCTTTGCGTCTCTGTGTGTGTGTGTCTCTGTGTGTGTGTGTGTGTGTGTGTGTGTGCGTGCGTGTGTCTCTGTGTGTCTGTGTCTCTGTGTGTCTCTGTCTCTCTCTCTCTTTGTGTCTCTCTCTGTGTGTGTGTGTGTGTGTGTGTGTGTGTGTGTGTGTGTGTGTGTGCGCGTGTGTCTCTCTCTCTCTTTGTGTCTCTGTGTGTGTGTGTGTGTCTCTCTCTCTCTGTGTCTCTGTGTGTGTGTGTCTCTCTCTCTCTGTGTGTGTGTGCGTGTGTCTCTCTCTCTTTGTGTCTCTGTGTGTCTGTCTCTCACTCTCTGTGTGTGTGTGTGTACCTGAGCCTGCATGTAGCCCAGTAGCGGCTCCAGCAGAGCCGTCTTCTTCTTGTACTGCAGTGTGTTGAGGGCGCAGAAGTAGTGCAACATGGTCTGGTGCTGCTTCTTGCGTGAGGTGTAGACGTCCTCCACCACCTCCGCTCTGACCTACAACGACAACAACAACAAAACTTCACCCTCTGATGGGTGAAGTTTCTCTCTGCAGCGAAACCAACTTGCTTCCAGGAAAAAGAAAAGTAAAGACAGCTTTGTGGGAGGAGATCAGATGGTAAAAATGTTACTTTTGGTTGAGATGTCGTTACCTTGTCATTGTCCCTCCTCTTCGACAGGCGGCTGTATCTGTTAATTGCCGTGTCATGATCTGCCAACAAAAGGAAATCAGTTTTTGTTATTTTCCATGCTGGAGTGCATATAAAATTACTACTTTATTCTCCTAACATTACATCTTAAGTCTTGTAAAAGTCTTAGCCTGGCCCTAATACTCTGTCCCAGAACTAACCTGAATCCAAAGCCCCAATAAACAGAAGCTATAAAACATGTCTGTCAAACAAGATGGCCGCCCTGGGCGTGCTGACATCACTGTGTACTGGAGAAGATTTTTTTTTTTTTTAAATCTTCAAAATCCAAAAATTTGATTAACTGATAAATGCTGAAACTCCTCCTCTGACTGTGGAAAATATGATGGAAGGAAAAACTTCACCGTCTTACCGTCGCTGGCTATCTGGAAGACTTCTTTCAGCGTGAGGATCTCTGGAAAGACAAAAACACCAGGAAGGTGAGGAAATATCTTCAAAACGTCTATTTGTGCTGATCAGAAACTTTATCAACAGCACATGTTGCATTTTATTACATTTTCTGTAATTTTTCTGTGCAGACCAGCTTGCTTAAAGCTGCAGAATGTAACTTTTTCGAAACAATTTGAACGAGCTTCAACAAGCTCCGCCCCCTCGGCTCCGCAGCAAGAAAAGAATCTAGAATACATCAAAAATGATTTACAGATTATATGTGAATAGAAATCAGGCTGATATGTTTCACCAAAATATTCTGCATTTAGTTTGTTTTGGTAAAACAATTGCTTTGTTTTGCTTCCTGTAATTTTCTGTGTAATTATAAATGACGCGTGATTTTAATTTTGTTCAATTTTAGGTTGGGACTCCTGATGAAAATTACCGTATTTTCCACACTATAAGGCTCACCTAAAAACCTTCAATTTCCTCAAAAGCTGACATAGCGTCTTATAATCCGGTGTGCCTTATATATGGACCAATATAGAACCACAACAGGTCTAGCAACTATGGTAAGCAGCCGCTGACTTCATTTTCACCTGTAGAAGAAGCACAGTGCAGGCTGGGATAGTTGTCAGAACGTTGGTTTGTCAATAAAGTTTGCTAATACATTTAAAGCCAGGGGGGGAAGAGAGACAGAGGCTGCGGCGGCAGCATGTCGGTTGGTCTGTATTACCCAGAAAGCAGTTGGGCACAATATCACAACACCAACACTGTGAGTGAAACAACGACTATATAAAGTACTCAGGACCACTTCTTTAAAAATGTGGATGTGTAATCCACATCCACATTTTATTCTATTCTATGCGCCTTATAATGCGATGGCCTTATATGTGAAATTTTTTTTAAAAATAGGCCATTCATTGAAGGTGCGCCTTATAATCTGGTGCACCTTATAGTGCAGAAAATACGGTAGCTCAATTTAGCCAAGTTAGGCACTTTTACATTATTTTACATTATATGGTGTTAATTAATGTGTACTGTCCCTTGACAAATAAATACATTTTGAGTTTTTGCATTTTTCATAACAAAAAGGATAACATTTCTGTGCCACTTGATTCATTTTAACTTCACAGTTGCTTCTCCCTTTGCAGAAAGTTTGGACACCTCAGCTGTAAAGATGTGTGAGATGACGGTGAGTTCTGATTGGACGGTTCTGATTGGCTACGGTTTCCTACCTTTCAGGTCTCGCTCTTTGAACTGAGAGATGGGGAACATCATGGCGTCGGCCAGCTGGGTGGACAGGACAGCGTGGCAGGAACTCAGCTGGACAGAGACAGGGACACTGGACGTTAGGACGCGCTCTGAACCGCGGTCCCATCTGTCCCAGAACCGGGACTCACCTCATCAATGACCTTAGCAAACTGCTGCAGGGTGGAGCTCATCACCTCATCATCGCCCCCTAGAGGAAAACGCTGCAGCAGAAACACAGAATGCTGGGTTTGGTTAATAACTTCAGGCAGACGTGCAGCTGAATTAATTGTCTACATTGGTGCATTAAAACCATAGTAGATGAGAATAAAGAGTATATTTCTACCAAAAAAAACCCAACTAAATTAATGTCAGAAATTTTCTGAAAAAAATAAATAAAAATTGCTAAACACAAAAGTCAAAATCTTTTGACTTTTGAAACTCAGAAAATAAAAAAAGTCAAGAATTTTAAAATGTACAAGCTCAAAAAATTCCAAGTTCATTGTGGGAAATATGTGAAATTAAACTGAAGAGTTCTGAGGTTTTTTTCTTGCGTATTTAAGACTTTTTGAGCTCAAGTTTGCCTTTTTTTTCTAGAAAATTTCTGAGATTAATCAAAAAATTCTTTGTTTTTTGACCTTTTAATTGACTTCTCATTTAAAATGACATCCACAAAGTGTTGGATCATTATTTGCAGAGGACGACGCTCTTTCACCCATGAGTTGCTGTGAAGTGTTAGCAGCACGGTGTTGAAATGTGTAGCGTAGCAGAGGAAACTAAATCAATCACTTAGAAAAAGTAAATGATAAATAGATCGTAGGTGATGAGTTACCGCGGTAACAAACACCTAATTAGCAATGAGTCACATTGCTGCTTGCATTCAAATTTGTATGTTTTGCATCCATGAAAACAAGGATGTTAAATAAACTGGACAATATGCTCACAGTTTAGTGACATCTCCACAGTTGTGGTCTTGACCGGTCTTGTAAATCCAGAGTCCTGAATGTCCGAGACCAAAACCGGTCTGGACTTCTACAACGCTGGCTTTATTCTGCTGCCTCTTTCTTACATTTATTACTTCAAATGGTTCTGCAATTTTCACTCTGCATTTTCGTAGGTAATAAAAAATTTTCTGGTTATGACTATATTTATGTAACATTTTGTAGCCTGGCCCTGAAACTCCAATTGGGACGATTGAAGTAAAAACTGCTTTTTGAAAATATTTTATAACATCGTTTGTTTGAGAAAATGAAATGCATTGAAATAGGAAATCGGTTCAGGTATGAGAGAATCTGAGGTTTATTTTGAAGCCGCATCGCCCAGCCCTTGCAGACGTTTGCATTTTCCTGGTTTCTACCTGTTTGTCGTACTCTTTCAGCAGTCGGGAGGTCAGGTGCGTCGCTGCACTCAGTTCATTCTGCAACACAAACACGGATCCCTGTGATGTTGAGGCTCCCACTGAGTTAAAGATGCACAACTCCTGCAGGTTTGTACCTGTGCATCATAAATCCTCTGCATGGCCTGATAGAGCTGTGTGCAGTAGTTGGAGATGGCGGCTGTATCCTCCTCAAACACGCCCAGCAGGGAGCGCGTCTGCAGGCAGAGAGTAGAAAACGACAGGAGCAAGAAGGAAGTCAGCGTGACACACAGGGTTTCACACGGCGCTCAGCGGACTGAGCAAATCCACACCCACATCTGCTAAACGTCCCCACATGGTGTGTCTCCATGATATTTCACTCACACGTCGGTCTAGTTTTAATGTCTTAGTTCCCTTAAAATAAGACAAAACTAACATAAAAGTTACTGTTATTATTTTAAGTCAGTAATTCCTTAATATTGATTGAAAGGTTCTAGTTCCATTCACAGATAATTTCACTTTTAACAAGACATTTCCCATGTAATCAGTCAAATAATACTAGGATAATATTAGAGACTTATTGACTTAAACCAAGCTTCCATGTCTTGTTGAAAAGCGACATATGAATAAGTTTTGTCTTATTTCAAGCGCGCTAAGATAAACTAGATTCAAAATTACTTGGCAAGATTTTCTGTTTTTGTAGAGCAGCACGCACAAATGTTTGTAGAAATGTCTCCTATTGGTGAAATATTTCCAAATCTGGTTGATGTTTTGAGTAAAACATCTTTTGTTGCAAAGTTTCTTGAACCAGTTTGAATATTTTTAACGCTCTGGTGAAACTGGTGAAGAAAACACAGATTTGTAATCCGCCTCTGTCACCAAGCTAGTTCTGGCTTGCTCTCCACACAGGTTGGACTCCTCCAGCGCTGCAACTAGTCACAGATCCAGTTTGTTTTATCGTGGAGAGGCGGTGGCTCTGCTGGTATCTCCAGGTCACGACTTCCTCCATGTCTGAAGCCATGTTGGTTCCCATGCAGAAGAAGATAGACTGCCCAGAACTTAAAGGGGCAGTAATGTGTAAAACAGACTTTTCTGAGCTTTGCATCATGTTCTAAAGTTATCCTCTCATCCAAAACGTACCTGGAGTATTCCCTTGATTCTCTCATGCATATCTGAGAAATACTGTAATCGGCACGGCAACCATTCAGCTGTCCAAAACACCTTGGTGGACCTAGCCCCGCCTTCAAGGAGCTGCAGTTTCCAAGCTTCAGAGGTTCCAGCCTCTCAAAGCAGAACTACTACTCAGCTCCTGCAGACTAGCCAGCAGCAATTAGCAAACACCTGAAGGAACTTTACGAGCTGCTTCTCAGTGCAACGTTGGTAAAAAGGTTGTTAAAGGGTTAAGAGCGATGTTGTGGTGACTTGTTGTTTCAGAAAAACAAGGAATTTTTAAAGAGACAGAGGCCCAATTTCTAGGGATTAAATATGTATAGCATTTTTATAAAAACTGAAGGTAACACAGATGATTGACTGTGCTGTGAAATGACATCTCTGCCTGTAAAGCAAACATTACTGGCCCTTTAAGTGTCTCAGTGTTTTCTTCAAGTGGGAGTTTGATGGTAGAACTGGGAGCTCTTCCTGTACAGGATTATTAAAAGGAGCTGAGGAGAAAAAAAAACAATACAAAAAACCCCCAGATCCCATCTAGCTACAAAGAATCGTTACATTTCATCTTTTCAGACTCAGTTACGACATTCTGCAAGCCAACATGTGACGTCACAGCAGGTGTTTTGCCTCACATTTGCAGCAGGTAAAGGTTACAGCATCACCAACCGGATTTTTAATGCAAAAGTGACAGGAAACCGCCGGATGTCACTGGTTTCTGACCAGTGTCGTCACCGGGAATGATGCGGGATTGGCTAGGGAAACGGTCGCCTCTTCTGCCAGTTAGATTTCTGATTACCGAGACGCTTTTTTTTTTTACCGGCATCCGGTAGTTTTATTGACAGGGCAGCCCCAGCGGAAACGGGGACCAACTGGTCCGTTCGGGTTACAGACTGTTAGCATTGAGCTGGATGGTGACAAACACTCTTAGCCTAGCTAGCGGCTAACGAACCGTTAGCGGCGGTCCGGGGGAAACAACAGTTACCTGCGGACTGTCCTCCAACGTCTCCTCCAATGGCAGCTTCTCTATTCCGGGCATAGTAGCCTCGACTGGCGCTTTGGGTATCGGAAGTGAATTGGCAAAGAAAAAAAAACACAGAAGAAATCGGCCCGACAACTCCCACTCAGGATTTCTTGGTTCCACGGATTCACAACACCCCAAATGAGCTCCTCCCCGGTTCAGCTTGGCCCCGCCCACCGGAAGGATTGCGATTGGCTGGTACAGACTTCCGTGAATTTAATTGGCTTCTCGTTTAAATGGAAATGGGCGCCATTTTGGCTCAGAGTGGGCTTGTCACTTTATTGTTGGTGTCTCTAAAGATGGGAGCCACAATGGAGATCTTCGTTTGTGAAAGAAGAAAAACGGCTCTGTGCCAATTTGTTCCCTCATTTTGTACAGTCCTACTTCAAACAAACCGTTTCGTACCCACGTACTTAACCATGTTGTATATTTATTTTTCACTCGAGAGTTATCCTTAATGAAGTTTATAAGAATAACAGTTTTCTCTAGTCTCATATTCAGCAACAAAAACAGCATTTCAGAACCAATTATTTGCTGAGACAGGTTTATGGACAAATCAAAGCTTAAACGTAAAGAAAATATTGAATTTGTAGCATCAGATGGTAACCAAACAATTGTTAAAATCTTATATTTATCATTGCTGAAACAATCAAATCAAATTTATTAGTATTCTTATTCTCATATATACAAATACACATTTCAGATTTGTGTTCTGCTTTTAAATTCAAGCAAATATGAATATTATCTGGGGGTTGTAAGAAGTGACTTTGCCATTTTTCTCAAAACTAATACACTTAGATTTTAGTTCTGATCCCCTTTTGAAGTAGTTGACTCAGAAATGACCCCTGATCAAGATAAAAGGTTCAATATTGAAGACACCTGGTGCCTCACTCTAATCAGCTGATTAACTCAAAACACCTGCAAACGCTTTTAAATCGTCTCCAAGTCCAAGTTACTGGACTGACAGTTGTCCAAAAGACAATCGTTGACACTTGGCACAAGGAGGTAAAGTCACAAAAGGTCGTTGCTAAAGAAGCTGGCTGTGCACAGAGCTCCGTGTTCAAACACATTCATAGAGAGGAAGAATAGAAAAAAGTAGACAAGCGATCGAAGGGGATTATGTAACAAAACCCATTCAAAAATGTCAGGGAAGATTCACAAATAGAGACAGCAGCTGGAGTCAAGAACCACCATGAAAAAAACATCTTCAAGTCAAAAACACATTGCAACTGGTCAAGAAATCCTGTAAACACTGTTTTACAGGCCAGGATGCCTATAAATCCCATCCAAACGCCATTTTAAAGACCACATCCTGAACGGTAAAAACAAAGATGTTTATACCATCATAAGCGCATTCAGTGGCCTGAATAGACACATTTTTGCCATTCACAACACGTCTTAAAATGTTCTGGCGGGATTCTTGCGGTATTTTTATGACGTCCTAATTCAGACGTGTGATAAAAGTGGTGATTTGTGGCACTTTTGGGTTGACAAACCAGTTGGCAACCAAAAATAAATAAATAAATAAATAACGACGTGAAATATCAATAGGGGTGAACTTTCTCTGAAAGGCTAATACTAATATTAAGTGGATTAAATTACATTGAATTGAGAAACTGTATTACTTCCTCCTAATGTCACGTAAATTATAAATATTTTTTTGCTTAGTGGAAAAAAGAAGGGGTGAAATAGAAATGAGAAACTGACTTGATGTTGATTTTTCTAGTTGTGTTTTTATTGATTAATTATGGAAACATAATCGGCGGTACGAAACGTCCGTCTCTGTTCGGACAGATTCAGGAACAAACGTTGACCACCAGAGGGCGAAATTATGTAACTCCAAGAAAAGTCGAAATGTAAATTCAGTTTAAGCCATTTATTATTTTTATTTAACGCCCCTTCTAAATAGTTTACTTTATTGTATTGTTGTAGGTTTGAATTCTACGTAATTACCAAGGAGGTTCTCCATTTTCAAAAGAGATCCTGATGATTTTGAAGAAAGCAAAATTCACAATAAACATCTTCATGTTGTCAATTTTGATTTTATGATTTTATGTTGGGGCATGAAATCAGATTTTTTAAATACCGGAAAACAAACAACAAAAACTTTGAAAGATTTCAAGGAAAGCACGATAACTTCTGATCAGGAACATTTTGTTTAAGATCGCTAAATAAGGGCTCTACCTGTGTATGGCAGGCCAGTATGGCATATAATTAAATCACAAAGTCGTAATACTAAGAAAATAAAGTCGAATTAGTTTGAAAATGAAGTTGTAGTCTTACGAGAATAAAGTTCACTTGGTAACAGTATGACTTAATTCTTACAATATCATGACTTTATTCTCATATTATAAAAATTATATTGTCATATTATTTTGACTTTATTCTGATTTTATTCTCAAATTACTACGACTTTATTCTCGTATCATTTCGACTTTACCTCATAATATAACGTTTTCATTACTTTTTTTGTTGTACATTAATTATTCTTAGTGTGGCCCTAATACTCCTTTGTACGGAAGAGGATTAGAGCCACTGAAAAAAAAAATTCTAAGATTAAAGTCGGAATTTAAAGTCAGAATTCACATATGGACTTGGCAGTCCCAATAAAAAAATAAAAAATAATAAAAATAGTTAAACTGAGATTAAAGTCAGAATTCTGGCTTAGGGCCACCGAAAAGGATTAAAGCCACGAAACGAAGAAAAAAAATAATAATTCTGACTTTAATCTCAGAATTCTGAGATCAAAGTCAGAATTCTGACTTTAAAGTCGGAATTTTGAGATAATAGTCAGAATTCTGACTTTGATCTCAGTTTAAATCTCAGAATTCTGACTTTAATCTCAGAATTCTGACTTTAATCTCAGAATTCTGACTTTAATCTCAGAATTCTGACTTTAANGAATTCGCCCTTTAATCTCAGAATTCTGATATTAATCTCAGAATTCTGACTTTAAAGTCAGAATTTAAAGTCAGAATTCTGACTTTAAAGTCAGAATTTTGAGATAATAGTCAGAATTCTGACTTTGATCTCAGTTTAAATCTCAGAATTCTGACTTTAATCTCAGTTTAAATCTCAGAATTCTGACTTTAATCTCAGAATTCTAATTTTAATCTCAGAATTCTGAGATTAAAGATTAAAGTCAGAATTCTGACTTTAATCTCAGAATTCTGAGATTAAAGATTAAAGTCAGAATTCTGACTTTAATCTCAGAATTCTGAGATTAAAGTCAGAATTCTGAGATCAAAGTCAGAATTCTGACTTTAAAGTCAGAATTTAAAGTCAGAATTCTGACTTTAAAGTCGGAATTTTGAGATAATAGTCAGAATCTGACTTTGATCTCAGTTTAAATTTCAGAATTCTGACTTTAATCTCAGTTTAAATCTCAGAATTCTGAGATTAAAGTCAGAATTCTTTTTTTTTTCTTTTTTCGGTGGGCCTTAATCCTCTTCCTTAACCTTGCTCTTGTTTGCTTACGCATTAATGTGTGTCTATTATATGCCAAGCTGTCCTGCCATACCTGGTGTCTGGGCCCCTGCAGCCGTCAGCGTCTCCAGTAAAAACCTGCGGCGCTCAGAGCGGCTCCGGACCTGAGAGCGGAATGGCGGCTCCTCGGAGTTTCCTCTTCTCTGTCTGCGGGGTTTTTCTGCTTTTCGCCTCTGGATCCGGGACTTCAGGCTACAGGCGAGCAAACCAGGAGCGCTGCGGCTACAAGGTACAAAACAAAACAAAACAAAAATAAAATCACAACTTTTATATCTGTTTCGAAAGGTTTGTTTCTGGTCCGATGCAGACAGGAGCGGGTCTCCCTACCTGTGCTGGGCTGCAGTTTTTACGACCCTTGGAAAGCAGACAAACTTCCCTCGATGTGTTTCTCATAATACTGAAGTTTGGATGCATTTCAGGACTTTTAAATGTTTATTAACAGCTTTCAGCCACATTTTCCAGACATACCAGCACTTAAACATTAACTAGTGATCTAAAATAAACCACCTGGTGTGTTAAAAATGTCTCGGCAATCTATGTTTTTCTGCTGGATTTTAAGTATTAAACTAAAACAGACAAACTCCTGTTCTGGTTTAATGCTTAATGGAAAAAGAAACTAGTAAACCCCAGATTTTACATAAATAAAGACAAATAAACAAACAAGCTATCAGATGGTGGATGATGGGTTAAGACACAAACAGGAACAACTGTTAAGTCTTTATCCGTTTGGAATAATTTATTTTTAATGTGCTGTAGACTCATTGCATACAGATATTTGATTATTATTATTATTACTATTGTTATTATTATTATTAATATTTAGTTTGATTCCTTTTCTGTTGCTTAACACCTGACTGTTTCAAATATAAATGTTTGGTTTTGACCGCACATCAATTCCCGAGATAACTTTCTAGTATCTACAGTGAGTAAACGTGATTTTACGTTTACATGTCAACAGTTAAGCTACAGAGTCATTAATGATTAAAAAGGCAGGGAATAATTTGCCTGTTTTAGAAATACTCAGTAAAATGTGGTTAAGCACAAATATCAGTGGAGGTGGAGTTTAAAACAACGTTTTCAGATCCATATCTACTTAAATTAACGTTTTATGACCTATAATCTCCAGTAAATATTTATGAAGGAATATTAATAACTGTGTATTAATAACTGTGTGTGTGTGTTTGTTTATAATACCTTGTGGGGGCGATTTTCCTTGCATATACTACATTGTGGGGACCAATTGCTCCTTGTGGGGACCGAAGCCTGGTCCTCACAGGGGGAAACCCTGTTTTAGGGTCAGGGGTCAGAGTTAGGACTAAGGTGTGAATTGAGTTTTGGTTGGTTAGGGTTAGATATGTGATGGTTAGGAAAAAGGGTAAAGGTCAGGTTTAGGCTGTAGAAATGACAAAGCTAGCTGCGCAAACGTGTGTGTGTGTGTGTGTGTGTGTGTGTGTGTGTGTGTGTGTGTGTGTGTGTGTGTGTGTGTGTGTGTGTGTGTGGCTCAAACGACTGCTTATGCCTTGGGCCGGCCCTGGTGATTTTACATACATTGGTATGGATCTGGATCCATTTGGGGAAACAATTAGCTTTCAGTTTCAGCCATTAGTCTCAGTGATGTCTGTTTCAAGTCCTCACTGTCTTCATGTAAGTTTGTTTTTCTGTGCATTTCTTTGAAGACGAGATGAGAATTAAATCCTTTTTTTTTTTTGCAGTTTGACTCAGATCAGATTTGGCGCTGCTTGTATGATTGTTTGGTTGGTTTCTGATGGAGTCGACGGGTTGGTGTCGAGTTTTCTCCTGTTGAGAGACAATTCCTACCTTCCTTTGATGCTTTTCTGCGTGTCATCCTGGTTTCCTCTTTACAGCTTTGAAGTGTTTTCTACAGGAAACCTCACACTGTTTACTCTGCTGAAGCATTCCTTCCTGCAGCCCAACCCCCAAACACACACACACACACACACACACACACACACACACACACACACACACACACACACACACACACACACACACACTGTCTCCTGCTTCCTGTCCTTTCAGATCAAAGTGTGCAGGATGGAGGCGTGGCGCCCGGCTCTGCTACAGGTGTGAGCTTATTAAAGCCTCTGCCTGGTAATTTCATGTCTGTTTGAAAAGAGTCCTGCTTTGGTCTGGCATGATATTTCATGACTGATCAAATTATAGGTGCTTCAGGTCCCAGAGGCTCGTCTCTTTGGTCCTTTTGACTCCTGGTGGAAGAATCTGCGTCTTTTGTGGGGGTTTTGTCTTCAACTTTGAAGGCAGATGTTTACAACATGCAAAGGTTTCTCAGTTATTTGAACAATAAATGAAAGTGTGCTCCATAATTTCCATTCTGATGATTAATATTTTTGAAGGAAAACAATCAAGATGGTTTTATTTCCACTATATTTGTTGTTTTTGGTTGTTGTTTTTTATTTTTATATTTAAAATATCTTCCATTTCCAGCGTTAAAGATGAAGTGTTTAACTTTTATGGAGAATATATTTTTTACATATTTTTTAAACTCCTTCACCTCCTCCCTGAGTTGCTATTGCTGTCTGAAGAAATGCGCCACAGACCAAAAACCACCAATCGGATCCAAGAGGCGGGTCTTAGCGCTGTCAATCACCTCATCTATGTGCTGCTAAATGTGCTAATGGGGAAAAACACAACTTACCGTTACAAGAAAACGGTTTATTTGCCATCATCAATGGTTATGCTAACTAGCCTTAGCATTAGCAAGGCTATCCTAGCCACAAGATACCTCTTCTGCTAGCTTGTGGCGCTAAGACCTCCTTCCTGCCTCTGATTGGTTGTTTCCAGTTATCACTGGGAGAAGGCAGAGGAGCTCAATTTATTCTGGTGGCCACCACTGAAGATTATGTTTTAATTCTTTAAAGCTACAACTTTACCCTACGCTTCAACATTAGCACTTTAGCATTAGCTTCTGCTAAGGACATGTAGGTGTAGTGGTTTACCATTTGCAGAACTATTGTTTATGATTAGAGCCTTAGGGTTAGCGGTAGGGCTGTATAATAATATTGATATCGCAATATATATCGATATTTTCTTTCCTAGAAAAAAAATCGATATTCATCCTCAAGTATCGTAACATCCAACTGTCACCTTGTTC
>CAEGAF010023758.1:0-106706 GCA_903067075.1 Micropoecilia bifurca
TATATAAAGGTTACTTTAAATACAGAAAATGCAGACTAGAAATATTTTAACCAGCATTATTTTGGCGCCCCCTCTACTGTGGCACCCCTGTTCTTCCATGTCTGACTATTTAATTTTACCTTGTGGAGCAAAAAAATAAAGATGCAAAACACCTTCAAACCACAAAACCAGGCTAAATATATCCACCAGTGGCACAGCACTAGACTTACAACTTTTAAAATATGCTGTCTCGTTTTACTAAAATATGCATGTGCTGTTTCTCATTCATTTGCAAATCCCAACTTCCTACCATGAATAGTGCAGCACCAACAGAAACAGAGTGCTAAGTCGGCAGTACATCAAGCTGTCAGGATCGTGAGGAGAAATGTCAGAGGAGCAGAGAGGACTCAGCTCCCCGCTGTGCATGAGGATTCATGAATCAAAGGCAGTTTTATATTTTCAGCTGATTGGTCCGTTGCTTCCTCTAGGCTCAGATTTAGTGGCAAGTAAATGTTCAAGAGCAAGAAATGAGCATAAATATATTCTTTTGATCTTTACAACGACACGCTTTTATGAATTTGCAACCATTTAAAAAGGTGACTTATTATGCTTCCTTCACCAGGTTAGGAGAAGTAAGAAACACAAAACATCACATTTCTTGTCCACGAATTATTTTTAGAGGAGATTTTAGTCGTTCACTTTAAATCCAAATCAGCTGCTGCTGGCCACGCCCCCCCAACTCAATGATTTCTCTCACACATGAAACAGATTATACAACTGTACAGCTTTGAAAAGCAAAAGAAGAGTCTCCTGCACAAACAGCAAGAGATTCCTAAATAGTAAGTCAACAATTAAATATTTGTCGTAGCAGTCATTGTACAGCTGACCAAACGTGTTGGAACTCTGCTTGGGTTGCTAGGTGACAGGTTGGTCTCAGCCGGGGTTGCTAGGTAACAGCAATCAGATATGCCAAAAAAGTGTTTATACTGTTCTCAGAAGTAAGAGTCCAACTCGGTGTAAATTCAGCTGTTTTTGAAGGCCTCAGGGTTTGTCAGACAACTTTAGTGAACAAACAGATTATAAAGGTCAAGAATAAATTCTGTTTTTGGAGCAAAAGTACTTGAATAAAAATCCCTGCCACACTTAAGACATCGAGCTCCCCATGCCTCCATGCACATGTGCGAGTTTGCCTCCTAAAGTTATTATAAAAACTTTAGCAAGGAACTGTAAAAACTAGAACATTGTTTTCAAATTGTCCAGGATTTGGCTCAAGTCAGATTCTGTCAGAGATAGTTTACATTTCCAGCTGCAGACGGTTCAGTTGCAGCCGCTCAAAAGCTTCCAGAATGGAAACAAGGAAGGAACAAGTGAAATCTTTTAGTATCCAAGCAGCGGCTGCAAAGCGTGGCAGGCAGAACGAACGGTGAAAATATGAGTGAGGAGAGGGGAATAATCCGGTCCCTGCAGATGGAAACAGGCTGTTGTGGCCCAGTTGCTTCAGTTGACCTTTGACCTGTTTGTAAATCTGCACTCGTGTTTGTCATAAAGAGACCATAGCACCAAACTGAGTTAGTTACCAGCTTGTTTGCAAGCATTTCAGCAGGTGAAAGGAACAAATATGAGTCTTAATTTTTCATCAGCTGTCACAGTGTGATGCATTTTTCATAAAGCCTTTGTGATGCTAAATCCTTCGACAGGCACAGAAAATGATCAACTCCACGACTTGTGTATGGATGCAGGACGATGAATAAGATGAATGCAGGTTTTATATAAAACTATTGTGCTTGTGCAATTTAAGTTCTCATGCAAATGTATTTTTGACTAATGGAATCTCTTCGGAAAACAAAAAACAAAAACTGGACTTACTCCAGTCTGCCATCTTGTGGAAAAATAATGCAATAAAATAATTTATTTTGCAAGGAAGCAATTCCTTCATTCCTTACTAAAAATGAGTTTGGACAACAAGTTACACATTAATATTGCTTGATAAACTGTAAATGGCAGACAAATTAACAATAAATGGCGGTAAGCAAGAATTTAATTGGAAAATAACTTTTCTGACCTCATTTTCAGATAAAGTCAGACATTTCCAGTCCTATAATAAAAATTTATCTACCACTTTAAGAATCTCTGAGAAAGATTTTTAATGTATTTACTATCAATACCTTTTAAAACTGCAAAAAGTATCAGCTTCCAATGTAAATAAAGGTGACATAGTGGACATGTTATTCTTCACCACATCAATGAATCGTTCTACAACACAGAAAAAAAAAGATTAAAATATAAGGTGATACTTACTGTACTTCTTACTTCTTGTGTAAGTTTTCTCTATGAAAATGTTTCCTACTTTGTGAGTCATGTGATAAAAAAGTTGCCAGGACTCTATTTTTATTATTTAAATATTAAAAATACCACATCATAAAAATGTATTTTAAATATTAAAACATTACATTATTCAAACACTGTTGCAATTGTAACTTAATTTCAGGAAACATAAACGAGGACATGGCAGTAAACCTGAGCTATATTTAAATCAGATTTAATTATTTGTTGTCTCTTTTATATCATTATGGAGGAAGTTAAACGTATAAGATGAATAATATAAATACAGATAATTCAAATCTTACCTTTTAACTTTCCCTCAGCAAGGCATAATGAGTGTGACAAGCTACGCAAGTTGTAGCTTGTAAGTTCAATAAAAAAAAAATTAAAAATAAGAGAAAGTAGAAAGAAAGGCATAAAAAACAGAGTGACAGCTTAAAATTAACGGTATGGAAAACAGGTGAATTGATGAACTGATGGGAAGCAGCTGAAAGTTGGGAGACAGTAGCAAAACACAGACACACGTTTTATTGTTCTGCTCCCAATATTCAGTAGAGAGAAGGTAACTGGAGCGTAGAAGTTTGATATAAACTTTCTAGTTCTGAATCTTTTTCTTTTTGGTTGTAGTATCTTCAGAAGACAAAATCATTGGAGAACATACATCCTTTGTTTGCTTAGTTTCTAAATCTGTGTAATACATTTAATATTTGGCTCAGGTGTGCATTACCGCCATTCCAGTAGGTGGCGGTAATGCACACCAAAACGTTGCTTATCACCCGCCAGTATAAATGAGAGGAAGACAGAAACTAGGTAAAAAGAGAATAATGAAGGTAGCAACATAAGAACGACTATAAAAGCTTAAGTAAAAAAATGTTAAATCTAAGAAAAAATAATTTAAATTATGATAATTCACACAATGGCTTGGAAATCTATTACCTCCAATTAACGTTTTACTTTCTCAATCTTACATCCACTTGTAGTTGTAATTTAAATGACAGGCCAAAAAAAAAAATCTGAAAATCATGATGAATATTCACATTTACTTGATTGCCTTTTTAAAAAAAAGTGTTTGGCATTTTGGGTGTAAAGAACCAAACAACATGTGAGCGACTGCAAAAGTCCACTCATCGTATTTCTTCGTTTTCCAGCGAATCAACACAGTTTAATGTCGCTGCGTGTAATTCTGTATAAAATCTTAGAGAACATCCTCTATGGAGAACCAAACCACACCACAGACAGAAATAAATCTCCAGAAATGAAACATGATGAAACCGTCTCTGTTGCCCGTGGCTCTAACCAGCTGGAACATTCTGTAAAGGGAAAAGATGAGACCCTGCACTTCCCTGAAGATGAGCCAAAGAAGTATTTCTTCCTTTCCAAAGCTCTTCAACGCGGCACAGCCAACAAAAACCTTTTGAAAGTTGCTTCCTGTCTTTATAAAATCTGCAGGATGAGACGGAGGGAGAACATGGAAATGATGTTTGTTTTTTAATAACGCTGAGCTGCTCATTAAGCATCCAAGGCTGCTTAAATGAAACTTATAACAGAGGAATTACCAAGAGATGAATGATGTTTGCATAATTTATGCCCAATTAGAGCAACCCAAATTCAGAGGAGCAGGAACAAAGCTTGAATATGGTCGTTCACTGACCTCTGGTGGAGCTGCAGCTTCTCCTCTGGAGCTGGAGCTTCACTGCGGGAGGGAAGAAGAAGAAGCCTTCAAACTTCACACCTAGGAATTCATAATGGATGCATTCATGTGTGCTGCAAATTATCTGAAAACGCTCCTGACTATTTTTGTCTACCCAGTGAAGTGAGTCAGCGCAGATGACTAAAAGCCTGGCAGTGCTTTTCTGATTGATGGCGATTATTCAGACGTCTTTATCAAATAAGTGACTTAATAGGAGCTATAAGTCATACAAATGATACAATCCAATGGTTTATAAGGATCTTTTATCAATCCCGTTTTGCTTTATTTGAAATATTTCTTCACAAATTCCTATAATGGCAACATAAACTATGCTTGGTGCTGAAGAGTAAAATCCGCCACCAGACATAAATCCTGTAGATTTAATGTCAGTTTGAGTAAATTTATTATGAAGTATCTTTATTCTTGAGAACATTTTTTGGATACCTACTTTCTGTACAGTGGCTGCTGGAAAAGGGAAGAAATTATTTACAAATTAGCCCATCTGTTGTAAGTATTAATAAAAAATTACAACTGTCTGTTTTTCAATACTTAATTTAAAATTTGCAGACGTAAGTTTTATTTAGCTGAACTGAGAGCAAAAATGGCTCTTTGTGTTGTTATCACCTAAATTCCAAATAAAATAACATAAACCTATTATGCAAAACTCACATTTTGCATGTTTTTGTACTTATATTTGGGTCTCTAGTGCATTGACAAACTACCCAAACACCAAAAAACAATACCTTGGAAGGATTAGCCTTCCAAATGTAATGTCACAAATCACCAAGCACTTAAGAAGCTCAGCCCATTACCTAGCAACCTAAGCAGAGTTCCAGCACTTTTGGTCAGCTGGTTTTACAGCAAAAAAATCCATCTTGAAATGTGACAATATTTATTTCTGGTTATACTTTTACCTGAAGGAGGAGGCCTGTAAAGGGGACCTATAATGCAAAATTCATATTTTGCAAATTTTTTTCTTCCATTTTGGTCTCAACTGCTTCTAAAAACATGGTTTTTGGTGACGAGTTAATGTTTTTGTGGTGTCTGGAAAACTAGCTTTTTCAAAAATTGTTGAGTCACAATGAATAGGGACCGGCCCGTTACCTAGCAACCCCATGCACTGTACAATGGCTGCTAGAAAAGACAAGTATTTTGTTGTTGACTTGTCATCCAGAAACCACTTGTTTCCAGAAACCATCCTTGTTTGTTGTGCAGGAGACCCTACTTCTGCTTTTCAAAGATGTATGGTTGTATATTTGCACATTCATTTGCAGTATTTCCACATGCCAGCGTAAACGTTGAGTTGGGGGCATGGCCAACAGACACTTATTTAGATTTAAAGTGAGAGGAGCCCCTAAAACAGCTCATTCTGAAAGGGGCTCAAAATAGGCAGACTCAAATTTCACTATCTAAGAATGATTTTGTGCAAATAATGTATTGAACATGCTTTGTGTATCCCTTAGATCTGTCCTAACCCGTTCAAGGAAGCACCATAGGTCACTTTTCAGACATCCTTTCCCGTTCCACACCGTCGAGATTTCAGGCCCTCCTGATCCAAGCTGAGGCAGGTCTGTGGGTGCAAATCACCATCTTTAGCTGCTAATCACATTAATAAGTCCAGGTCTGAAAAATGGCAGATGTTTTGCATACTTTTCTGGTTTGATCATCTTGAAAATAATAAAAAATAATCATCTGTGACCATTTTGTATTTTTTTGTTACCAGCCAGTGGATTCTTTCCATATGTCAAGTTGCTGTTTGCTGAAACTGAGATTATGTCATTATAAGGTTTTATCCCCAACGTGAATTAATGCAAAATTCATTCTCCTATAGGCACCTAAATATTGTAGGGGACCTGAAGAGAAGAGAACAGCAGAGCAGACCCAGGAATCTAGATGATAGACAGATCGAATAAAGAGGAAGAGACAAATGCAATTTCCATCTGGTGCAGCAGCTGCCCTGCTCCAGACTGGAAAACCAACAGAGGGCGGAGAAGCGAGTGGGAAAAACAATCTACTCTTTCCACCATAAAGGACACAAATGTTATTGTAATTCCTGATCGTCCTCATAAGGGACGGTTTTCCCTGCTGGTGTCTGGAGGGCGAGAGGACAGCGACCTCCTCACCAGCAAAAGGCTTTTCAACAGTAACAGAGAAATGCTTCACTGATGAGTTTTCTGCATTTATTCATTCAAATTCTACTTTTATTACTCTTAAATGTCCCAACTCATTTTTTTAAATAGAAATTTCTCATTTGCTATTTGTTGCTTAAATAAACTTGAACGACACTCAGCTGTTCATTCACTGGAAGGTTAATTTATAAATAAACTCATCTTAAAGGTTGGATTTTCCTTAAACTTTCAGGATTATTTTGTGCTACTGCAAAAAAAAATGGACAGATTGTGGATTTTTGCAAGATATTTGCTGTTGGAGCCAGTATTTTGTTTTTTATTTTTCAGCTTTAAATAATCTAAATTAAAGCTGCATGACTTTTGCTTCATCACCAAACTAAACAGATCACGTGAGATTGAAACTCATTTCAAATACTTTTGGTTTTTTACTTACTTTGCTTTAAAATCTTGCATAAGACACTTTTGTTTGATGCAAATATGTATATCAGCTTTCAATTAATGTAATAATTATGATTATTTTCTTTTTAAAAATTCTTACAACAGCTTTTGTGGCTTCACATTGTAATATTTTACTGTCGACTATTTAAAAAAAAAATCTGCCGATAAATGCTAAGATTTTAAAATAAAAAATATGTTGCAAGTCTGTATGAAACAGTTTATGAATTTTTAAAATCAAATTAATAATGCAGAACCTTCTGTTGTTCCCTGGTGCTCCAGCAGATGGCGCCCCAGCATAATCTTTCCAAAGACAGTAGATCCAGGTAGATAATCCACTGTTTATATTGTAGGTACATTTATAGATCTTTTCTTTACAGTTTTCTTTCCTCTGTCATACAAGGTGACCAAAAAAAATAGAAAAAGAAAAGAAACAAGAGAAAAAGCATACAGTACAATCAAGAAACCAAACCTATAGAACATATGATTGTCACTTACTGCGAGTCACAAAAAAAGTACATACTGTGAATAAATAATCTACAGAAATATTTACAATATGCACACAGCGAGAACTCAATGGAAGTGCAAATAAAGCTTTGGATCCCCGAAACAGGAAAACAAGTTAGCAGATGTAGCCAGTCGTCATAGTTTTACAGGACAATTAGGGACATTTAAGCTTTGAGCTCCTGCATTCAATGACTCTCAAAAGTGAGCTGAGCAGAAACGGAAACGATGGACACGTTACAGTATGTACAGCGCAGCGCATTCCTGTGGAAAACCGGACAGTGTCTATTGCTCGCCGTCCAGTGAGGATCAAGGCAACAACCACGCGACTACAGGCAGCTGAGAGAAAGAGAGATAGAAAGAGAAAGAGAGAGAAAGAGAGAGGAAGAGAGAGGGGGATCCAGAGAGGAAGTGAAGCCGCTCTTTGTGCTCCCGTTGGCTCTTCCGCTGCGTTACTTCACCCTGTACAACTCTTTCCCGTCTGGACGGTGAAAAGGAGAGCTGGTCAAAGAAGAGCCGCAGGTCAGGTCAGGTGTGTACCTGTTGGCTCCGGTTGGCTCGGTTACACACACTCTTCACATAATGCACACACGTGAGCTGCAGTCCATCTGCACTGTCCCACAGTTTCATGGAGACGGCAGGAGCTCCGCCTTAACCAGAGTTCAAGTACTCCAGCGCCACTTCGTAGCAGAACTTGTACTGATCCTGCAACGCATAAAAATAAGAGACAAATGATGAGATATCTGTGGTCCAATCAGCAAATCAGATAAAATTCCATACACATGTAGGATGTCCTTCAGCTGTTTGAGGTGACGTATTATCCTTCCTTGAACAGGTTAGGACAGATCTATGAACTACACAAAACATCCTCATTACATGTTTTGCACAAAATCATTCTTAGGTTTTGAGATTTTAATCTCAGTTCTGCCAATTTTGAGCTGTTTGAGGGACTCTTTAAATCCAAGTAAGGTGCTGCTCAGCAGGGAATAGGAGCTTGTTTGAAGTCAATAATTACTTAACATTTATTTTAAAGAAGTACTACTTCCACTGGTAGATTTTTTTCACTTATAACGAAACATTTTCCCCACATTTAAGTGAAATAATCTACTGGAACTGGTACTTTTTCATAGATATTAAGGAATTATTGACTTAAAATAAGTTTCTGTATCTTGCTAAAGACTTACTTGTAAGTTAATTTTGCTTATTTCAGGTGTGCTAAGATATTTAGGTTAGAATCTAGACAAAAATACTTGATAATTTTGTGTTATTTTGGTGATCCACATGATGCACCTAAGCTACAAACTGAGCTACCAAGTGCCTCCGTTTTGTGTTTTTTTTACACATTTATAAGTCGTATGTCTATAATTGGCTCAACATTGGAAAACAAATGAAAATATAGATGAAACTGTATGTTTATAACTTGCACAACATGAGGGTTTCGGGCTCTTGCTATTGGTATTTTGAGATAAAAAGTAATCAAATGTTATAAAAATATCCATAAATTGGTATAATTTCTGGAAAACATCAACATGTATAAGAGCAACATACAAAAACCTCAGCATTAGTCAGATATCATGTTCTTCTTTTTTCCGTTGCATGTAAAAAAAAACATTGACAAGATTCAGCCAGTTGGAAACTGAGTGGCTTGTTCATTTCTGATTCCTCAGTACATCCTTGACCAGAAGTCAACTTCATTGTTATTCCTGAGAGAACACTTCAAAACTCAAACAGATTTATTTTTATTTTTTATACACATTGCTGAGTCCTTAATAATTGTAAAAGAGTGACGATTTTCTTTCTTAAGGTGAAGATACAAAAACACAAAGCAGACAAAATACCTCCAGCCTGACGTATAGCACAAGATTTCATGCAGGCCCCTTTAAAATGATTTGACAAAGCAAATATTGTTTGAGAATAACATTTTAGACCTTCAGTTTATTCCAGAAGGAGGAAATTTAATTCTGAGTGGTTCTAGCTTTAACTTTGGAATGATACTCCAATGCCGATATGTAAGAAAAGAAGAAGGGATAGAGATCAATATATTGTATTGAACCCCTGATTATTCATGGTTCAGTATTTGCAGATATTTATGTGGATCATGACTCTAAATTATGAACAGAAAATGTGCTTAACCCTGGATTTTATGTCTGAAATACTCAAAAGACATAACAGATAATGGGAAACTGATATGTCTGGGATCAATGTTATTGGCTGACATTTGCAAAGCAGCCAATCCATGACGCTGATGCTGATTGTAGGTGTTAGCTTCTGCGCTAATGCTTAAACTCCTAACATCTGAAGGCAGTTGGAAAGAGAAATTTCAATGTACTACATGGACTTAATGCTGTGATCAAAAAACTGAACATCCACTGTTCCATATAAACCCGACTGAGCCACAGCAGGGTCCAAATATCTACAAAAGTCTAAGGGTGAATTTTCTGAGTGCGCCTCACCAGCAGGTCCACCATGTTGGGTTTGTTGTTCCTCAGTGTTTTGACGGCGTGAAAAACATCCACAGAGTGTTGATGCTGAAGCATCTCACACACGATGCTGATGGCACAGAAGGTCCCACTGCGGCCGCCTCCGTTCCTGCAAAAGTCACCATGAGTCAAGAAAAGTTTTGTTTATAATAAAAAAACAAAACAAATCCAGAGTAGAGGAAGGAGCTTTTGTTGCAGTGATGGTTTCCAGACAGTAGGTGGAGATGTTTTCTCTCTAATGCCAGCATCAGGTTGGGGGAACTCACAGGCAGTGGACGACGGTGCGTCCCTCTCCGCCGTCGTACTCCTCCTGCCACTTGTCCACCTGCCGGATGAGCTTGAGGAAGGAGCGCTTGGACATGGGCGTGTCTCTGTACATGGGCCAACCCAGGAACTGGAACTGCTGCACCATCCTGTAGCCATCCTGAGGCTGGAGGGCCAAGACAAACCAGTTATCTATCCCAGCATATATGGGTTAACGGTTCGATGCAGTTCTGGTGTAAAAGCTCTAGGTGGAGCTAGAGCTGACAGAGACGGGTAAAGAAGAGATGATCCTGCAGACGGGAAGACGGAGGATGATGGATGAGCTGCTGCTGGAGACAGATGTCTGACCGTATCGATCAATAACTCCTGTCAGTGATCATATGTGATTAGACTGTCTGGTACTTTACATGTCGCTGCCTCAGCCAGTCGCAGCGCATTGATTAAATGAAGAAACATCAACTGGATCAAGAGCTTTACTCAGGTGAGCCCAGGTGAAACCAGCATGGGGTGGGAGGGTTAAACTGTTAGATTAAGTAAATCTGATGGAGTCTGGTAACTCCTGACATGTTTAGGTTTTGATATTTTCCTGATTTGTTTCATAAATTTAACATCCACAAGACAAACAAAAGATGCTCTGAATGAATGAAATGGAACAAAAAACCCACAAAGGAGCAGAATGTGAACAAAAGTCACATCTGAAGAAAAAACATTAATGTCCACGTTAAAAACACAAGGAGAGAAGTAAGAGGATGGATGGATGGATGGATGGATGGATGGATGGATGGATGGGGAAATAAAACAACAAATGGATGGTTGATGGATGAATAGGAAAACAGATAGAAAAATGGTTGGATGTTTGGATGGGTGGACGGATGACCCAATGGATGGATGATAGATGGATGAATGACACATATAAACAGACAGAGGGATACAAAGATTAATGGACAGATGGATGTAGGGAGGAATAGGAGAACAGGTGGATGGATGGACAAACAGAGAAATGTCCAAATAAATATCTTTTAAAGGATAAATAATTGATAAAACTGAGATCAAGCTTCACATGAGTCTTTTGGGTGAAAACAAATCAGCTGAACAAAATGATTTATAGGTCAGAAGTGAACAGAAATTTATATCTAAAAACAGTTAAACCACCTTAGTTGTTGCTGTTTTTACTTAAAAACATTACTAATTATCAAACATTTCATCTAAAATGTATTAGTTTTTAGATCTGATGCAGGAAACCTTTATGTGTGTGTGGCCTGGTGTGAACCTCTGATTTGGCCTTTTCTCAAGAGCAGGTGGAAAGTTATCAAGCTGTCCTAAAGATTTCTGGCAATCACTCCTCGGTCCAATCAGTGGTTAAAAAAAACGAGTCTGCCTCAGAACAGCTTGAACGGACAGGTCCACATGCATGTGTGTAGGTGTGTGTGTGTGTGAGGTGAGTGGTGACAGGAGAAAATGGCCGTCACATTCTCTGCTGGGAAGACAAACGAACGCCCGCGTACCCGAGCCGCGTTGTAAATCCGGAATATTCTGCTGATGATGTCTTCCTCCAAGTCAGCGGAGACGAACTCCACCTGGATGGGTCCGTGGCGGTGGACTCCGTTTTCAGGCCAGTACTGTGGACACAGCTAAACAGAACGGACACATTCAGACGGAAGGAGATGCAGACAAATCAGCACATAGGCAAACAAAGCAACCCCCCCCCCCACAAAAACATGGATGACTTATTAGTTTCAGGTTCAAAGTCAGTGGAAGTGATTTTTATCTCCCATTATGTTGCAAAAGAAAACAGAAAACACAAGGAGAGGCCATGAATTCAATGAAAGTGAAGTGTTTTTACTGAAGAACAACAAAGAAAGGACTTTAATACTCGTATACCTCAAGTAGGGCATCTTTTAACTAATCAACACACTCTTAGTTTGTCATTTCTGAGTAAAACATGAAAAAAAACTTGAGTCATTCATTTCCTACTTCAGAAAAAAATATTTTTGAAGCTGGTAAAATTGGTAATAAAAGCTAAATTTCAGTTTAAACAATCAAGTTGCCTTTTAAACGCAGCATCAGTTAAATGCTTAACAAACATAACTGAAAGGTTTGCGTTGAACTTGGTGTTTCAGATCAACTGAGGTAAAAATGGTTTGAAAAGTGTTTTTATCCATCCATCCATATATATGTCGCAGATGCAGATTTCCAGCTCTTGCCATTCCTTCAGAAATAACAACAGAGTTTAAGATGCTTAAACTCTTGAATCATCGCTTCAGGCAGATGCTGACCAGCTTTTCCAGTTTGAAAACCAGGAACTGACAATTGGAACAGTGGACACCAAACGTTAAGGACTGCAAACGTCAACAGAACCAAATCATCTTAGAAGAGTTTCAAAATCAGCAAGCCTCCTCTTTCCAACTATGCCTCCAGATCCGTAAACAGTCTTGGTGACCAACGGCAACCACGCTGGAGCCTCATCCGTAGGATCAAGCTCAACTTTGGGTTGACGATATAAACCAATCCAAATGAGCAGCTGCTGGCCGCCCCACAATACAACATTTACATCATTCACACTTCAAAATGGCTGTGCAATTATACAACTGTAGGTCCTTGAAAAGCAGAAGTATGGCCTCCTGCACAGTCAACAAGAATGCTGTAAGTGGTTTCTGGATGGTAAGTCAACAACAAAACACTTGTTTTTTCCAGCAGCCATTGTACAGCGCATGGAGTTGCTAGGTAACAGGGCAGTGCCTATTGATTGTGACTCAACAATTGGGAGGTTTTTGAAATGGCTAGTGTCCCAGACACCAAAAAAGCATTAACTCATTACCAGAAAATGTGTTTTTAGAAGCAGTTGAGACCCAAATGGAAGTAATAAAACGTGCACAATGTGAATTTTGCATTATAGGTTCCCTTTATGTGCCTCAGATAGAAAATATAACTTATAATAAATATTGCCTCATTTCAAGATGGATTTTTTTTCCCAGATCATCTCCAATTGCTTTGAATGTGCTGAATAAACATATGTAGATGTATTAGTTTTTTTTACTATAGTCTATTACAAAATAGGAGTGTAACAGAAACCATATGGAGTGCATAACTAAGCAATCAGTTCGTATCACTGTCTCTTGTATAGTCCTTTATCTGGTTACATATTTGTGTGTAACACACATATTCATGTTCCTAGACAGAGCAGGGCTTCTCACATTAAATCTGTTAACACAGCACCTTCCCACATCAAAGTGTGAACTCGTTTATTCGTCTCTAAAATATAAACGTCGTAAAATTATGGGTCATTTTTATCTAATTTACAGCTTTTTCCTAATTCTTGCTGCATTAATGGAGGTTTTCCATATTTTAACGATTGGACGTTCCCTGTAGTTCTCGCAAGAGTTGGAAACAGAGTTATGCAAAAACAAACCTGTGAAGTTTGATAACAGCTTTAATTGGAAATGTGTGTTCTGGTCAGAAAAGAAAATGTTTGGGTAATTTGTCGGGTTTGGTGTGAGACGGAGGATGAATAACAGAAAATATAACTTAGTGATGACTGTTCAGAAAAGGACATGTGTTTCTCTTTAAAAGGCTATAAAGAAAGAAAGAAAAGAAGAAATGAAAGACACCAGAGGGGCAAGAAAAGGATTCAATGAAGGTAAAGAACAAGGAAGAATTCAAGGAAGGAAGGCCACAAAGGAATATAGGTAAAAAAAATGGAAGGACACAAGGAAGTTAGGAAGGGAATTAAGGCAAGAGATGAATAATGGAAAGAAGAAAAAAGGACACATGGAAGTAAATGTTACATATTTTTGTTCTAAATTCACTATATGTCTTGCAGAAAAGTTACTTTTGTCTTATTTCAGGTGTTCCAAGTTATTTACACTAAAAACTCAGCCCAAATACTTGGTAGGATTTTGTGTTTTTGCAGTGCAGTTTCTCCATGGTCACTCAGATCTCTGAAAAATTACACAAAGAATGAAGGACAGCATGAAGCATTTGGACAATGGCATAAGATATAAAGTTTTAAAATACAAAAATGACTATTACTTTCTCTTTCCATAGTTGTTGAAAATGCTGATATCAAATTCTAGACAAATTCCACTCATTGGACAATTGTCGAATGGCCAGCCATAGACCTGCAGCCGTTTTATTAATGCAATCGACGTTTTTTTTTGCTAAGTCATAAAAAGCATCAATACTTTTATCTAAAATGGCAATAAATGATAAAAGAACAGGCTCACAAAACAAGGTTATTCCAAAGGGCTCCTGACTGACAACGGAGCTGGCAGCCGAACAGAGACGTCGACCCCTGAGGGACGGCTTCAAAAGAACAGCAAAGTCTCGCCAATTTCTGCCCAGCAGGTGAGGACGCGCAGTTGAGAACGTGCACCTGTGGAGCTGCACTGCTGGCCTCACAGCGCTAAATCAGAGCACACACAGACGGACACTCCTTCCTGCAGCGTCGCACCGTCACGAGCAAACGGCTACACTGGCTCCAAGAATGCAAATTAACAGGACAGACAACGTGCACGGAGTCAAGCTTACAATTAGCCATCGACTCCTCTACTGCAGCAAAAACATACGCAGTTTGTGCAGCAGCTTAAGCTCCGCTTTCAAGCTTCCTCTGAGAGCCAGTCAGAAATTGACAAATCTAACAGATGCAAAAACAAAGATGTTGATGCGAGGGAAAGGAAAGCTCCAGCTCTCTCCCGTTCATCTGCACGTCCTCCTTCCATTCCCACCTGTGCTCCTTTCTTGGCTGCCTGACGGGCCGGCTACAGTGAGAATATTGAATGAAAGGCCTTTTCTACCCAGTCAGTCAATCAGTCACCCAGGGAAAGGGGATTTGGGTGGAGGGGAAGCAGCCCGGCTTCAGGCTTTGATCCCCGGGTGTTATGACAGAGCCTCGGGCTGAGAAATCTGGAGATCCTTTTCCACAGGCCTGTTTCCGCTTTCATGGCATCCTCTTGGCTGCATCTCCCGTATTTCAAACACACGCTGCATCCATACTGTGTCTAAAAAAGTACGAGAGTTGTTTTCCCAGGGCTTATACACACTGGTAATGGAAAAAAACAAAAACACTTTGTGTGTGAGATTTGCAACGTTTCCGTTTCTTGGTTTTGAGCACATGGTCTGGGTTACCTGCGCTGGGTCCACGTCGTTCAGCATCACTATGGATGTGCAGTGGTAGTCCAGCACCAACCTCCAAAAGTCCTTCACTGTGTTTGGCAGCGGGTGCTGGGTCACTATGAACGCAGACGGCTGCTTGTAACTCTGAAGGAGCAGAAACAGAGAAGAAAAAGCACGATTTTAAAGAATGATAGAGCAGTCTGTCTCAAACTGCGGGCGCCCCCTAGTGGTTTGCAAGGTACTGCATGGAAGCGGCCATTTATTTTACCGTGACGTCAGCTCAAAGCGCGACGCTACAGATAGCTTAGCAAAAGATTGTGTTTAAAATAATAATGGATAAGTGGCTTAAAACTGGATCATTTAAAAGAAGAACTGAAGATACAGGTGGAAAGAAAACAACTGATATGTTCGGAGGAAGCGAAGTCATAGTTACTGAGGGTATTGATATGTTTTTAGTCAGACATTCGATTCTTTTCAACGGCTCTGTGCCGTTAATGACTCTTTTGAACGGCACAGAGCCGGTAGTGAATCGTTAATGAGAACTGTTCTTTGTTTTTCCCGACTTTGCTTGCTATTGATCTAATTAAATTAGTTTTATTTAATTGAAAATGATTTAATCACAAGCAATTATATATTCAACAGTGCAGAGGAAGGTTTTTGTTTCTGCCAAAGCAACTCAGGTTTATTTTTTCTAAATTAATTATTTATTGTTTCTAAATTACAAATAGCCCCGACATGTTAATGCGTACAACACAATTTCTTTTTGATTTCATTGTTTTGCATAATTGGAAAGCTTGGAATTAAATTTTCAGAATCTGTAAATAACTCTAAACAAACCCAATACGTTAAGTGATCCTCATCCCAAAAATTTAAGAAACACTGTTATAGAGGTTTCTAATGGAAATGTCTTCTCTGTTGACAATATATTTGTAAAAATTTTCTTGTGACATGGGAGCATGTATAACATCTAACTCAGTAATGCCTTGTACAAAAATAAGGAGATGGAAAGAGAAGGCTAAAATATAAATTTTTAGAAAAAGTACTAGTTACACTGGTAGATTTTTTTCACGTATGAGAAAAATGTTTCATGACTTAAAAAAACTGTCAGTGGAACTAGAACGTTTTCATTAATATTAAGGAATTATTTACTTTAAACAAGCTCCTGTATCTGGCTGAAAAGTTACTTGTAAAGTAGTGTAGTCTAATTTCAAAAACCATATAATGTTTGCATTATAAACTAAACCAAACACATATGTTATGAATTTGTATTTTTGTAGTGCGGGCGTTTCCGGATCTAATACATGACATAGGCCCTTTAACAAGATCAAGTGGTATTAGTAAGAATGTTGCCTTTGTTCTAATTTGCTCCACTTAACCTCACACTTTGTTGCTTCTGAGTTTTTCCAGAGAATTTCTACGTCTCTGAAGTGGGTAACCCGACGGAGCCAAGTCCGTGTTTGACCCTTACGTCCATCAGCGCGGCGTTGATGTAGTTGGAGCTCTCGCCGTCGATGGTGATCAGAAAGGGCAGGCAGCGGTCTGGCGGCAGGACGTCCATGCAGCGGTTCTTCTCGTGGTTCCGGGGCAGCAGGGCGATGCTGCAGTCCTCCACCCGCAGCGTGGGAGTCACCATGTTCAGAGTCTGTCGCATGGAGGCAGATTACATGCTGTCATATCGACGCAGGAAGGTAGGCGCTTGGGTCGTGAGTGTGCTAATTATCTCCCACTATGGTAATTAACAGTGCAATTCTTTAATCAGTTCCATTAGCGACTGCTCTGACTCCCCTGATGTTACTGTGATGAAACTTAGGGGGGATGATGCGTCTCATATAACGCTCATTGGCCCAAGAGGGGGTGATACTATTACAGATTAATGCATTTCTGCTCCTGATTGGCCCAGAGGGGGGTTGTGCCTTTCATCAAGAGAGAACATATTTACTATTGTTTGTCCTGCATTTGAGATGAAGCTTTGTGAGGGATCTGCACACACTCTCCATACGTTGGGTAAAGGTCTCACCCTGAACTCCTCCTTAATGGGGCTGGAGTTGGTCTGCGGGTCCAGGCGGATCATGTCGTAGTAGACGGACCGCAGCTGGCTGGCGGGGATGGTGGTGTCCCCACAGAGACAGGCCTCCAAAATGGCATCATGGATAAAGACATACTGCTCCTGAAAAAAACACCACCCTCATTGCGGATCCGTCAGACATCTTAGTCGAGTCAAGTTTATTTGTGTTTCAGCAGCAAAAACATTTTATAATTGTCAAATACCAAATCATCAAACAGAGACACATCTAACATGTTGATGATCAATGTCTAATCAAAGACTGCACTAAACAAATGATTTAAAAGAAATCAGTGTTTCAGCTGTTTTGCAAGTTTATGGAAGTTTGTTCCAGATTTGTGGTGTGTAGAAGCTGATTAGCAGCATTTAAAGTCTATTCTCAGAGCTACAGGGAGCGTTGTAATAACTTTAAAACTGGGGTGATGTAAATACAAAGAATACAGGACGAAATGGGCTCTGTTAAAAACAAAAGACAAAAAAATAGAGGAAAAAAATGGACAAACTGGATTGGACAAAAGGTCTACTAGAAAAATAACTCCCAAGCAAAAGTTACTTTTATTTTATGTTGAATGTGAATTGATCATATAGGCTTTATATGTAAAGAAATGTGGAAAATGTCAATAAAAATATAAAACATATATATATATAAAAAAACGGGGGTGATGTGCGCCATCTTCCTGGTCTTAGTGATTACGCGACTTAGCTATTTTTATTAGGCAGATCTGTGAAGACGCTGTTGCAGTAATTAATGAGAGTAAAGACATTTGTCTTTTAATCCTGGAAATGTTTACAGTAATAAAATACCGACTTTGTAATTGTGTTCATGTCTTTGAAGGTTCAGGTCAGAGTCCATCACTACACACAGATTTTAGCCTGATCACAACTGAAGCTGTGGGTCTAAAGATAACAACTTTAGTTACGTTTGTGTTTGTTAGACCTCAATGATACAAAAATATGAGAATTTTGTTTTCACCAGCAGCAAAACCAGCTGCGATGAGGGTCTGCTGCACTTTAGCGAGAGGATTTCCGTGACCTTTAACATGTTTTTGTTTCAGCCCTTTGGCATTTTTTTCCCTGCTAATATTTGACATTGTTTATGCGGAAAGGCTACGTTACATATTTTAACATATATTTTTGCTACAAAGCTGATTCCTTCCTAGGACTAAAAAACATTGACCTTTTCCTAAATTTTAACCCAACTTTTGCACGGGGATTTGGTAATATGCAAACGTTGCAAAAGCAGACGCATTTGAACTTGATTTTATGTGACAGATAAAGTGGTGCATAATTGTGAAGGAAGAGGAAATTATTGCAAACGTTTTTCCACAAATAAACAATTGAAAGCCACCTCTCATCCCTTTTATTCTGAAACTCAAAAATAAAACCAATGACTCAAAGATGATACATTTAAATGCATGTTTTTCTTTTTTAATTTGAAAACCACATGCTAGTTTGATTGCACTCCAAATTTATGTGCTACTTTGTCGTAAACTAGGCTGAGGTTTGTGGTTTTGATGTGATGAATTGTGAAATGGCTCCAGAGGTATGGATATTTTTGCATGCCTCTGTGAATAAGCATGGAGCCTGGACAATGAAAGCAGCTCTCACGCAGACCGAAGCAGGAAATTACAGCAGATTTCCTCCTCCTGGAGTCAATCACTCAAGCGTTGGAGACGGTGACACAGCTTGAAGCTTGATGCAAATCTATTCTGAAGTGACATTTTCAGCTGACACTTCCTTGTCACTTTGTACCAAAATCCGCACTTGAACACAGGGGTCACTGATTTACACGTGCAAACAGAAAAAGCCGTTTGCTATCCGTCCAAACGTGAACTGTTGAACGAGAGCCTGCGCGCCGTGGGCCGGGTCAGCAGGTCAGATGTTTATCAATTTACAGGTTGATGGAACCTATCTGAGCTCATAAAGTATTAAAGACGTCGTATTACATTTTCATGGGCGAATTAAACCGCGGTGGAGTGTTGGTGTCTGGCTGCAGGCGCAGGAGCCGAGCAATGAGCCTGAACACCTGCGAGGGAAAACACCCGCGTTCGCTTGCGCTTTGAAGGTCACTGAACTTCAGGAGAGTGACTCAACGTTTGGTCTCCGCTTGCTCAAATCCCCATTCGGACGTCAACGATGAAACATTTGCCCATTAAGTCCAATGACGCCTGTGATTTAAAGAGAATTACAGGGAAATGATGCATTCAACGACACCATGGACATCTCCAGATGGCCGGCGTTTAGGGAAGTCCGCACCGGAGAAAAGCTGGAAAACGGGCCAGGAATGTTTTCAGTCACTGATATGAACTAAATGCTTTCTGTTCTAAGCCTCTAAACCCCATTATTACAGAATGTAGTGCCAACCACTGACGCCGGGCACCCTGGGAAATCGTTCTGTGCGCAATTTAATAAATGTCTAAGAGATGATCCATTTAAAAAAAACAAAAAGGTGTTGGTGACACATTGATGGTTTGAAAGACAAACAGCAGAACTCCTGTTAAATTGGATGGTTTTGTAATGTGGTAATGAATGGTTCACATTTGAAATTTGAGCAGGTACTTTGCGCTAAATTACAAAAATTATTATGCAGGATTTTCAAAGATGATTAACATAATAACTGAATGGCAAAATTATGAGAGATTTCCACTCGGCTGCAAAATGAATCACAAATAAGTCACTGAAAAGAACATATGAAGGCGTTTTATTCTTTTAAATTTGAAGCTTTTGTCTTGACGTGGAGCGAGCTGAGGAGGAGAATTAAACCTTGATAATACTTGATCCACTTTAGGCGGCTACAAGCTGTTGCGTTTCATCCCTAGACTTCCTGATTTGTTTTGTGGACAAGTCTACTAGATTTACTTGAATAACTTTCTGGAAAAAAAAAAAACTTTTAGGAGTAGTTTTACAACACTGTACATTTTACTTTTGCTCCAGTAATAATATGTAATATTTCTGGACATTCGAATCACAGTGATTTGAATGTCTTAGCTATTGAATACAAACAGTTTAATAAAAATGAATGAAACACCTACAGTGTAGGTTAAATTGAGTCTTGTTTGCATGCAGACTTTGTTGTTCCGATGTCGTTTTGTATCTGCTGAGTTTGTTGTGCCATTTGGAGAAGGTGGATATACAAAAAACACTTTATTATCACTAGGAGGGATTTATGTAACATTACCTACAGTAAGTATCAGTTTCATAAGCTTTAGACGGTTTCTTTGATTTGTTATTTTGTAATATGTTATTCTTTTTTTAAATTTATTTTAGTCTAACTTTTTATTTTTGTCCCACTGCAAAAATACAAAATCATCCTGAGTGTTAGTTTCTGGTGAAGATATCACAGTTCATTTGAAATAAGACAAAACTAGCATACAAGTAACTTTTCAGCCAGAATTAGGAGTTTAAATAATCACTTAATATTGATGAAAAAAGTATTAGTTATAAGTGAAAAAAATCTGCCAGTAGAAGTAGAACATTTTTGTAAATATTAAGGAATTATTGATTTAAAACCAGCTGCTATTTGTTGCTGAAAAGTTGCTTGTAAATTAGTTTTTTTCTTATTTCAAGTCTACCAAGGTCTTTGCACAAAAATACTTGGTAAGATTTTCTGTTTTTGCAGTGCTATTTAGTTAAATAGCTGATAACACTTTATTTGAAGGGGCACACATAAGACTGACACAATACTGTCATAAACATGATATAACACCTGCTATGAACATGAAGGAGTTTTTATAAATGATTATGACTGAAGTGCTATTCGGTAAATAATGACACTTAAAGCAAAGTTGTCAATTTTAATGCAACTTTCAGTGCAACTAAAACAGTCGTAAACATTAATGAGGTCTGCTTTATGTCCATAACAGATATTTGTCATGTTTATGACAGTTCTGTCACCTTTTCAAACAAAGTGTTACCAAATAATTATTATACACCACATCAGATGTTATAATCAGTTACTCTGAAGCCTTTCTGCCAAGTACCTTTTTCTCTCTCCCTCTGATTTTTACTTTTGATTGATTTAAAACATGTTGAAGTGGTGCTACTCCTACTTGCAAACAGTTTTCTGGTTTTCTCCTCACTTGTGCTGCTGAGGTTGCTGGGAGAGCAGGCTGACCATACCTCAGTCTGAACCATGTTGACTCTCCGTGAGCGCAGCTCCCTCACACAGTTGTAAATGTCCACCACGCCTTCCCTCTCCGCCATGTCCAGCATGATGTCGATGACGATGAAGCAGCCGGTCCGACCGGCACCAGCACTGCACACAGACAAAACAAAATAATTTTCTATGGCTGCTTTAATTTCAGACAGATCATATGTAAACACAGCCTGTTTTTTTTCTCTTAAATGTTCGTCCTTGAACAGGTTAGGATAGATCAGCTCATTCCTTTCAGAATGACTTGCTTTACGGTCTCGCCTCACTTTAAATTCAAATAAACCGGTGTTGGACACGCTCTCCAACTCAACATTAAAAAAAACATGAAACATGACAAAAAAAAATACATCTATCAGCAAAAAAAAAATCAATCACTGACCACAGTTTGTTGCTGCGTCCATAAACGCAGGTTAAAGGTTCATCATGCAGCAGAACGTCACACATTTATGCATAAAACTCAATAACCTCTAACCCTATAGGTCAAAATTAAAAACGGAATTTTAAATTTTAAATCTGATGTTCCTCTGTTAAAAAATGAGACGAAATCTTCTGCTTGATAAAACAGAGAATTTCCAGCATCTGTGCCTTAGTGCATGTAATGAAGGGAAGGTGCACATCTGTGAGTGATATATGTACAGGAGAAACACTGAGCTGTAAATGCAAAGCGTTTCAACTGGCTCTCTGGAAACATCTGGCCAATTACAACATGAAAAATGCATCAGCAAAAAAATTAATGAACATACAGGTATAACTTTTTGCACTGCAGCACATGACCTGCAGGTCAACATGCACTAAATGGGTGTTTATTTCGTAATGTTTTGATTACAAACTGTTTAAAATGAAACATATTAAAGAAACAAGTTACACATCTATGCTTCTCTGTGTTATATTTCCTATTTGGAAACACGTTTAGGAATGTTTTTAGAAATCTGCTGCACATTAAATGGGATCCTCCCAAATATCTTTCGGTTCTTTTTGTCAAACATACGACTGTGTAAAGTTAACTCATAAATTTCATAGCATTAATTATTGACTTATAACCGAACAAATCCTACAGAGTCCCTACACATTTCTCATGTAAAAAACCACAGACTTTTCTCCAGTCATCTGCTACGTTTATTGTAAAATATAAAACATAAAATACATCATGACTTTATGGCAGATAGTTGCACAGTAAAAAGACTTTAAATATGGACTCTGTAAAAACTGGAAGGGAAGACAGAAAGGAAAGAACCTGAAGAGAAACGGTAAGAGGCAAGGAATGAGGTCAAGAAAGAAAAAGAAAAACACAAGTAAACAAAGAAAGAAAAGAAATAGAGAGGAAAGAAAACTTTGAGATGTAGATGGAAGGAATGAAAGAAGGAAATTGAAGATACAGGGACATGGACAGAATAAAGGATGGATGGAATCAATGCAGGAAGGAAAATATAAAAAGAAAAGACAAGGAAAGAAAAAAGAAGAAAGGATGTGAGATGGGAGGGTAAAAATAGAGTAGTAGGAAGAAAAGGCTGGACACAAAACAGGAGGAAAATGAAGGAAGGATAGATAGGAACAATGAGTGGAAGAAGAAAGGGAGGATGGACAGAAGAAAGGTGGGAAACAGAGGGAGGGAAAATATGAAGGAAAAAAACAATACCAGAAAAGAAGGAAGGACACATTTGAGGTAATAAGACAGGAAGTAAAGTTTGAAAAAACAAACATGTTTCCGTCTTCTTCTAATTTTGTTTTTGCATACTTCTACATGTGAATGCTGTCTAAATTACTTCTGTTTTCAACCTTCAAGCTTCCTCCACATTCCTCCCAACGCTGAAACAAAAGATTTGCAAAGTTTGCCTAAATCTGAGTTTTCTCTTTCCTTCTAAAAACTTCACAAAAACCTGAAATAAAAAAGGGGAAAAGAGCTCAGTTTCCTCACACACCTGCAGTGAACCACCATGGGCCCGGCGTTGGTCAGCGTCTTGGACTTGACCCTGCGGATGAAGCCCAGCAGGCCCGTGGCGTGGTACGGCACGCCGTGGTCCGGCCAGCCGGTGAAGTGAAACTGCCGGATCTCCCGGATTTCGTGAGCGCCTCTCTGAGGAACAGAGTCATCGAGTTAAACACACAGAGCGCCCGGCAGAAAAACACAGCACACACTCTGCGATAGGTCCTTACAGAGCAAATACAGCAGTGAATTAAATGCAAACAGACACAACATGGAGGCAAGAGTAGGATGGATGAAAAAAACTTCCCAATATCTATCAGCAAACAGTATCATCCAAAGGGGAATGGAGCCTTGAACCTGCAGCATTTCTGAGTCACGCCTTTCAGATTCCAGGGAGCAACACTGACTACCTGGATGCTGTGGATGTTTAGAAAACGCTCAGTGCAGAAAACCCGACTCAGCAGGCTGCAGCTCCTCACAGTGGGACTGTAACCCAAACGGCTGTTTGTGCCTCAGCAGTAACTAACCAACATCTGAAGGGAGAGCTAATTATTCCGGAGGATTCCCACTGGAAAACCTTTTATTTAATACAGAGAGTGCAGGAAAACCGGCTGCTTCTTTCAATTACATCAGTTTACTTTGATTGTTCCGTTTTAGTTTGGATCTACACACACGTGTGTGTAAAGAGGAACAATATGGATAATGAACTTATATAAAACTGTTCAAATGATCATAAAAACATATGATTATTGTTGATTACTACTTTATTAATTATTTATAGACACTGTTGTTGTTTGTTGATTGTCCAGCCATTGTAAATAAAATTAGATGGATACTTTTTTGATGGAGTTCACTTAGATTAACGGCTGAGGCTCAGTCAAATTGGATGGTGGAAGTTTCCCGCAGATTTTCAACTGCATTTCTACTTTGACTAGGCCATCTTAACACATGAATAATCTTTTTACAGAACTTTGGGAAAGCTTGGTGTTTTTAAATGTACTTTACAAGTAAACTGGATTTGGATACTTTTCAATCTCAACTATTCCACTCCAACTCATGTCGTTTGTTTAAAATGTCCACTGTCCATATCTTAGGTAATAAAATGTTTAGTTTCTAAGTTGAAAAAGGAATTGAATTATTTGGATCTTTTAATGTAGCTCTAATAGTGTGTAAACCCCCCCACAAAAATCTGCAGAACAGGCACGTTTTTTTAATTAATAGTCAAAAGAATAACTAAAATAATCCTTAGTTGCGGCCTTAAGCAGGATAAAATGTTTAAGGTGTATTAATCGTTTCAAGAAGCTGCATGCAGCATTTCACAAAAGTATTATCAGATTAAGCGGCACCGCGTTTCTGAGTCCTTGATAAGCTGCTGATAAAAGTCAAAGCTTAATCACTTTTCTGCGTCCTTCAGAGCACAGAAGAAGTTTTGAAAAAATCCCTCTTGACATAATTTATTCTGCAGTATCACTTAGAGGCACAAAAACCTAAGTGTTTGTAATTTCCCGCTGTACGGAAGGTTAAACGCACTGGAGATGAGGTGAAAGCCAAACATAAGCCAACCTTCTCCACAGCGAAGGTTCTGATGACGTACTCCGACAGCAGCTCGGTCTCGATCAGCGTCACCTTGATGTCTCTGTAGATCTCCGTGTCGTCGGGCCAGTACTTGCAGCACTTCACCTGAGGGCCGGAAAACAAACTTTTTTTTTTTATACACCAGACATCATCTCATTTATGCCAACATCGCTTCCACAGCCTTCATTTCCCCCCTCAACCCGCAATAAAGATTGTCACATAACATTACCTCCAATTTGCCACCTGATATTTCAGTTTCTGAGCTATTTCTTTCAAATCAAAATGAGATTTGCTTCATATTAGCTTCGTCCCCTGGTCAAGGATCTGCTGTTAATGGGTATCTTATGTATCGGCGGAGGGTTCATTCGCACCTTATTGCTTTTTCATTCTCACGTCGATAACGTGAAAATGACTCTAAAGGTGTATTGCACGCAAAGCTGCAGGAGAACAAAGAAGACCTCAAGGGAGTCTAACATGTCTCCCTCTTGATTTCCAGTGTGTAAAAAAATAGGACAAAAACAGAGGGAAAAAAAGAAGTACAGCGAGGAAGTATAATGACAATCCAGTAATGACATGAAATAATAAACCCTCAGCTGTTTAGAACAGATTTCCCAACAGAAATCTAAAACACCCCATCGGAAATATTACTTGCATCAGGTATCATAAGAGCGCAAAATTACCCCCCTACCACCGCCGCTCCCCCCCGTTCAATTAAACTGTTGATACTGGTGGAGTACGGCTGGTAATAGAGATTGAGATCATGGAGGTGTATCAGAGACTGATAATTTTTGATGAGGGATAAACGCAACGTCGGCCACAAGCAGATTTAATTTTCGTCTCTGGCATCTCTGCGCTGATTACGAATGAAATGAGATTTTGGTTTGTGGAGTGACACAGTAAGAGAGGTTTGGGGGGAGGAGGAGGATTTCAGGACCCTCTCTCTCTCTCTCTCTGTCTCTCTGTCTGTGACACCCCTGATGACTAATCCCCGATGACAATCACAAATCCACCGTCCGCTTCCAGCTAGATTGAATTAGCCAAAAGCCATTACCTTATTAGATCACTCTGAATCAGTCGCCTGGTTTGGAGGGAACCGGCCTTTGGGCTGAAATATGCCAGATGTTCATTCGTGGACAAACTCACAGGCGTGTGCGACTGTGAGGACACCTCTTCTCAACTCATCTCTCAAATCTCAATAAGGTACAGCGCCTTGACAAAATACGCCTCAAATACATCTTTTGCATTACAACTGTGAGCTTTAATTTATTTTATTGCAATTTTTGGTGAAACTTTATTTGAAGGGGTCTGCATAAGACTGACTGTCATAAACGTGAGTAAAAGAAGCGTCTTTTGGTAAATAATGTCACTTTTAATGCAAAAGTGCATTAAATGCTGGTTATTTACCAGCATTATTTGGTGAATGTAGTTATTAGTAAATAACTACATTTTTATGCAAGGTTGCATTAAAACTTCTATTGCTTCATATTAGCTTCGTCCCCCAGTTTTGTTGAACAAGTTGAAAGTACTTAATAGGTACAACAAAGACATTAAAAGTGTTTTCTCATTTTTTTTTACCTGCTTGGCAATAAACTAAAAATGAAATATTTTGATGAAATAAAGTAGTTTGATTTTATTAGAAGATGCATCTGTAAAAGCGTTGCTGATAGGAGACATAAAAAGGGTCTTGTACGTTTCTCTCAATAAAAAGAAGGCAATTAGTTTCCTAATTGTTCTTTTTATTTTTGGTGAATGTTTTTCTGTTTTTTTGTGTATTTTCTGTGAGGAGTGGGGATGAGTCACTCTGACTTCAAAAGCACAGATTTTCAGCTACATTTAATCCACTGTTGTTTTCCTTTGGAGTAAAAGTTGCTGGATGTCTGTTTACAATGCAATGAGAATAAACTGGAACAACAGAAAACATGGATGGTAAACGGCAAGATCTTTGGATTAAAACAATTTAAGCAGAAATTGTCAAAACGTGTCAATGTGCCTCATCAGTGGTGGCAAGACAAAATTTTACCATTTTTAAACTGTGGTTTGAAAGCCACACAAATTCGTTCCAAGGTTTGCAAATGATGCAAAACCTTCACAGAACAATTGAGTTTACAGTGAAATTACTCAGGTTAAACTGAGATTTTTAAGAAAATGGCTGCTTATCAATTAATCGTTAGTCGTCAATCGAGTTGGGTAGCAACTAGTTACATTTACTTGAGTAACTTTTTGAAAACGTATGTTTACTACACTACTTTTTACTTTTACTCAAGTAAAATTGTTATCTCTACTCTTATTTGAGTAAAATTTCTGACTTCTCCACCCAGTGAAAAACAAACAAAACATTTCTGCAGTTAAAACTTTATTTTTTACTGAAACAAACTGATTTGGAAACATTTTCTCTTGCATGATTTTGTTGTTCGTTGCTTACATGAATTATTGCCATTTTCGTCCTTAAAGTATCACATTTTTCACTTAACTTTATATTTTGGTCCGTCTGATTGTGTAATCTTTAAATATTAAATGATTGCTAATGTGATCAGTAGAGTTCAGTAGAGTTTTTACTTTTACTTGAGTAAAATATGTTAAAGTAGTGCTACTCTTAAGTATAATTTTTGGGTACTCTGTCCACCACTGTAAGTTGATCAATAAGATAAATCAACTTAATATATTAATTCAATCACTAGCTATCCTTTAACAAATAAAATTCTAAAAAAAACCAAAACACTGAAGTTTGTAGTTTTAATGTGACAAAGCATGTTAAAATTCAAGAGGTACGAATATTTTCACAAGGCATAAAAAGCATCATCTCATCCCAAACGGTAACCTCCAAAATCAAACCTCTCATACATCAAAGTGCGCCGTGTGCCGCCCCTGTGCGTTTGGAAGAGCCGGGACAGAAGCTACGTTCGCTCCTCTGAGCGTGTGCCAGGGCTTCCCAGAGTGCATCAGCAACTGTGCCGAGCAGATGGCCCGCTGTGATATGGCAGAGTGATTTTATAGGGCCCCACTGCGGAGCCACCATCTCTGGCTGCTGCTCGCCATTGGACAAGGATCATATAACAGACGGTTCGGGGGGCCAGAGCCCCGCAGAGGGCCCTGCTGCAGCTAAGCAGGTGTGGAGAAGGTGTGGGGCGGGGCGGGGCTGGGCTAAGCTACTGTAGAGGAGAAGCTTAATGAGGTACCTAGAGATGGGGCCATGAATCATTATCAGCTCCGATACATTTAAGCCCCCACCAAAAAATGCACATCAGCAAAACGAAGGTGTGCATAAATTTAGGGTGTTTTTAGCTCAGAAGCCTTTAAAATTCTTTGAAGAAAATCCCTGGGCCGTCTAATCGTTGAGACCTTCGTTTTCTCTTGATTATAATCAACTTTACCAGAAACAAAGTGTGAGGTTAAGTGGAACAAATTAGAACAAAGGCATTGTTCTGACTAATACCACTTGTTCTTGTTGGAGGGCCTATGTCGCATTTTATACACTGCAAAAACACAAAAGGTATTTTTGGTTAAGTTTCTAATGCAAATATCTCAAGTACTTAAAATAAGGAATGTCTAATATACAAGTAACGTTTGGAGCTTGTTTTAAGTAAAACTTTTAATTGTGATAAAAATACCAGTAAAAAGTGAAATTATCTACCAGTGAAGTAGGACATTTTTTCCATTTTATAAGTTATAACATGTCATTTTTAATATGAAATTCTAACTCATGGGAAAAAAGTTATATTAAAAAAAGCAATATTGTAACAAACAGGAAAATGTCTTGATCCACTGGCATATTATTTCACTTATAACATATTTTTCCCATGTTATAAACAAATATTCATTTTTTTCATAAATATTAAGGTATTATTCACTTAAAGCAAACTCTTACATCTTGCTGAAAAGTTACTAATAAGTTATGTCTTATTTCAAGAGAACTAGAAACTAGACCAAAAATACTTTGTAAGAGTTCGTATTTTTGCAGTGTAAAAATGTTCAATAAATTAAACATAAACCAGTCTTTTTTTCAGTGTGGACAAACAATTTCCAAACAGTTTTCTGACATTAAAATAGGATCACAACAGCTGAACAAGAAACCACTACCATATAGAAATCACTTTTCCAAAGTGGATTTTTCCACATTGTCTGCTGCTTATGGCTGGGAAATGAGAATGAATTGCTCTCTTGACAAACAGATTTTTCTTAGAAGAACATTCTGAATGAAAGCACTGAAAAACATTAAACAAGTGATCCATCTTAAGTATATTGCATTATCTGGTAACAAGTACTCTAAGTTTATTGAACTCATGTAAACAAACTTAATTAGATTATAAGACATATTAACACATTTTTCTATCGTGGTAATTTGTGTACAGCAGGGTGATTGACAGCGCTAAGACCCTCCTCCTGGCTCTGATTGGTTGTTTCTGTGGCCCAGGAGAAGGTAGAGAAGTTCAATTTCTTTCACAGATTCAATGACTAATAAACTGTCACAACAAAGCGACGGTTTTATATTTCTAAATCTTTTGGGGAAAAAATCTTATTTAACTATTATGAGATACAAATCTGAAAAGAAAAAAATATGTAAAACTGATGACATACGCCTTAAAAAAAAGTCCGTTAAGGTTCTAAGGTTAGCTTAGAAGCATAAAACATCTTTTTGAGTTAATAAGAGTCCCCTTTTTTTGCCCAATGAGGACGACATTAGGAGACGTTTCTTTTCCGAAGGGCTCGGTAAGAGCTGGCGGCTTCAGCAGAGTCTAATCTTCTGTTATAGAGCCACTCAGATGAAACAGTAGTCAGTCGCCTGGATGCCTCTCTGGTAATGAAGGCCATCAATCAGTTTCTTTTCACTTCTCACTGATCAGATAGATGGAGAAAGAGCTGGCGGCTCACGAGTCCCACGCCTCACTAAGTCAGGATACACTCACACACACACACACAAACATCTGGGCACTGATGTTCAAAGACATTAAAAAACATAAAAGACGGCTCGGCTAGCCTCGGGATACAATCGGGCTGTCAGTCGACCCGAGAGTGAGATAATCTTGTTTGAGATCCGCGGTTTGAGTGATTGTAATTAATACCCACCCTGCCCACTTCCACCAGGTTGGTCACCATAACTATAGCTGCCGTGTTTTCCTGCCACACCATCCGCCAGAAGTCGAAGACGGTCTCTTGCATGGGCCCTTAGAAAGAGAAACACAGGAATAGAGAAGGAATTCAGTTTTCTTTCTAAATGTTGACAAACAGCACAAGTCCTTTTTCAATCTGACAAATAAAACAGCGGCTATGAAGAGATAAGTGTTCTTAAAAATATATCCAACACAAGCTAAATTTAAAATATGTTCCAGATTTTCTATGAAATCCTGAACTTTTGAGAACAAAGCCTTAAATGTCATAAATCCTAAGGTAAAATAAAGGTGAAGTTGCTGTCCGGTTCGGATATATGGTAGACTCTGTTCGATTGAGGACCAAAGTTGCAACATCTGTTACGTTTTCAGCTGCTACAGTTCACTTTCACATTGCATTGTCAAAAGATCCAATCTAACTGAAAAACTTGTTCCCCTCCTCGCCTGTGGTGGCGCTGCACTATGAACCACTGAATGAGACGACATGAAAACCTATACAGAAGACACTAATGTAACTTCCTTGTTCAGAAAATGTAAACAAAAGTAGAATTGTATCAGATTTAACGGTTGTAAGATTTCTCTTGAAGCCATGTCTTCCACTAGCGCTAGACTCTTGCGTTTATTTTGGTTGTATTTACCCAGAATGCCCTTGGCTACAGTTCACTTCCTGCTTTTGGAGCTGTCTGGTCCACTTGGTGTTCAAATATGCATTCAAACGGAGACAGAGTTTACTTCAACCGAACCAACCTGTAGGGTTGCAGACGAACCAGAATTGGCATTTTTGGTTCACCGGTTCACACCTCCTCAAATGAACTAGAGAAAAGAACTAGAGTTCAATTAGAGTGGACTTAATAGGGCTGGTGTGAATGCACCCCTTAAATATATTACATTATGTTCGTAAAACAGGATGAATATTAGGGCCAATCAGTGTCAAAAAATGACTATTATTTGTTTTCTATCTATTAGACCAGAAAAATCAGTAAGTCATTATAAGTAAGAGAGCAATGATTCAATATTCATGAATAGAACTGTAAGCATATTTAAAAGGGTTAAACCAAAAGTTTAAATATAAGACTAAAACCTAAGTCTCACTGTGTGTGTATGTGTGTGTGTGGCAAAGCTGCCACGTCTCGTCTGTTCAGCACCGACCTTTCTCCCCTGAACCAGACCCAAAAGTGTCTGCTGAACATCAAAATAAATGAGCAGACAGCCATTCGATGCCTCTAATACTTAAAACTTCACGGAGCAATAATTGTGGGTTGGATTTAATTATTAATCTGGTTGGTTTTAATCAAGCGCCACGTGAAAAAGAATTACTTCTGACAAATTAATTAGTGGATGCAAATCTCCACAACTGTGCGTTCTCCTGCGCTGGGCCAAATTACCTGGAGACACAGAGAATTATGCAGCCACATGCTGAGCGAAGACGCAGCACAACACACGAACAAAGTGTTTGTGTTGTTCTTATCAGTTAGGAAGTAAGAACATTTAATAACAGGGAGGCACTCGCACCCAGTTAAAAATCAGGTCACCAAACTCCAAAGTAATCCTTTGCTTTTGCTTTGTATTTATGTGCAGAAAGAAGGTTAAGCTGGCAAAAAGCCTTTAGCCTGGCAAAAAGAATACTAGTAATTAAGCATCCCAAGGTCTTTAGGAGAGACTAAAAGAAAACCAAAGTGACCACAAAAAAGGTGCCTGGTTTAAATTAATAAGACAGAATATGGTGTTCAGTGAGAAAGTAAGAATGAACCCACCAATCTTATTGTGGGTCAAATCATTTTTGAGTGAAAGGTTTTAGCTTTTAGATTAAAAGTTAAACTTTTTCATAGAATAATTAGCTGCTGGAGAATTTCTACACTTTTCACTTTATTGCAAAAAACAACAACAAAAAAACAACCTAATTTTGGCTGTTTGAAGATATTCATCAAATATGATCAGTCATAGTGGAGGACATGAAGAAGCCCCACCCACCTTGCAGGCAGATTTCCGTGATGTCATGCACTACAAAAACACAAAAACTCACCAAGTAATTTTGGTGTAGATTATAGTATGCTTGAAATAAGACAAAACTAATCTAAAAGTAACTTTTTAGCAAGAAAAAGGAGTTTGTTTTCAGTAAATAATTCTATAATATTGATAAAAAATACTAGTTTCACTGGCAGATTATTTCACTGAAAAATGTCTTGAATTATGTTATATAATCTGCCAGTGGAACTAATATCTTAGAAGAAAACTAAGTGCAAATTCCAGTATTTTAAAGACTGAAATTTGTATAAAATTTAAATAAATAACTACAACTACACCTAAAACTTGCCTGTTTTCTTCCAAGAGACAGTGATGCAATAAAGGTTTTAGTGTTTTTTGTTGCCTGTCTTTCCATTTCTCACATACTTGACAGAGGAGATCCACCAGAACCGTTTTTCCCTCCATGCAAGTTTCCAGATCCACCACTGTGTGTCGATAGTGTTTCTAAAGGCTCAACCAGCTTTGATTTATAAATCAAAGCTGAGATAAATTTAAAATTCCTTAACACACATAGTTTTGTCTGAAGCCAAAGCATGTATAGATTTTAGCAAGAACATTTAAGTGTTGCGGAATTGAAAAAGTCGGATTCTGTCGTCCAGACGTTCAGCGCCAGTCGACTCACCAGCTTCCATGTCTATTCTCTCAGTCCTTCTGTTTTGCATGCGGTGGCATGCCTTAAATTAAACCGTAAGACCTCAGCCTCCTCTCCAGTCACTTCCATTCTATCCGACATTCTACCCAACCCGATTGAACCACCCACTCTGCTGCCTCCCACACTTGTCCCTGAGGGAGGATACACACTGTTGAGAAGTTTGAGAGAGGGAGACTGAGAAGCAGGACAGCTGGTGTGTAGGACTTCAGTAACACAATAACACTTGGCATTATATGGTAAATAGACCGATGGGAGGATCATGCCAAGCTTCCACCCGGCCAATTTATGTTTCTATAAGGATGCAAAGATGGAGAGTTGATATGGGGATGTTGCTGGGTAGAAGTGCACTTGGTGGCACTCATGAGGAAATGAGGAGGGCTCTAGATGCTGGGGTAGATAAACACAAACAAAGGGAACGCAGATCCACTGTCTTGTTCGCTTTCAAGAAGGGGCTGCCAAATTAACTTCAGAAAAAATATAGACAAGTACTTTTTATTTGGCAAAATAATGTCTGAAAGACAAATTGATAGTGATAAATAAATAGGAAGACGTAGTTCTGAGCCAATCCAAGGCAGAATGAAAGTAAAGATCTCAAATTTTATCCAGCTATCAGCAGCTTATTAAATGAAAAAGACCAACAGTTTAGCCTTGAATCACTTAAATTATTTCTAAACTTTAGACTGTAAAATATATGTTGAAATTTGAAATGGACTGAGATCAACAACTCTAGTTAAAAATCATCCAGTTTTACTTGGATGATTGGATGAATAAAGTGATAAAAAATATGACTGGACAAATGAATGGACAGAGGGAAGGATGGTTAGACGAATGAACAAACGCATGGATGGGTGGATAGAAGGACGACTGGATAGTTGGATGAATGGATGGATGGACCAATGAAAAGACAAACATTTTCTCATGAACAATGTAATTAGATTTAATTATATTTGGACACATGAAGTTTGATTTCTTGTTTTCTTATAACCAGAATCAAACACAGAGAAGCAGCATTCAGCTTCTATGCAGCACCAATCTGGAACAAACTTCCAGAAAACCACAAAACAGCCGAAACACTGAGTTCCTTTGAATCTAAACTAAAACTAACTGTTTAGAGTTGCTTTCAAACATTATAAATGAAACATTAATGAACATTGTCATGTGTAACTATGGCTCTTGACAAAACTTAATGCTTCAGTCGTTGACTCCATCTGACATGATTTTGTATTTTTGTGGTTTTATGCATTTTAAACCGCCGTGTTGCTAAAAGGTGCTATTCAAATAAACTTGACTGACTGGTAAGAACTTTAAAAACTGCGTCACCACAACCAGCTCATGTTGCTAGCAACCAGCGCAGTAAAAACCCACTCCGAGTCTAATCCACAGGTTACTTGAGAGAAGCTGATTTGAGAGCTCACTCCAGGAGGATGAGAGCAGCGTTTGTAGTACAATGCGTGCAGATTCTAGCAGGAGAAGTTTGGAGGAGACACTTCACAGGAGAAGAAAAGCAGCAGGAGCTTCTCTTCCAGCTGTCAGAGAGCTAATGCTGCTGCAGCTGAAGCGTAGCTTTGGGACCGCAGGCCCTGCTCCTCCTCAGAAGCTCAGAGTGTGACAGCTGCAGAAATCCCCCAGCCAGGTACGTCGCAAAACTCCCGATCAACACATGCATGTACACGCACACAGACAAACACTCGGGCGATGTTCCTCCTCTCCCCTATTAATATTACATGCAGCAGACTTTAGCATAATGCACTCTTACTTATCATTGATTTACTCTCCCCCTCTCTCCATCGCCGCCCCTCGTCTCCCCGCTGGGCTCTGAGATGTTAACCTGTAAATATTAAAACTTCAGCACTCCCGGTGACATTCGCCGCGGAGACGACCGAAGGGGAAAAACGCGATCAAATTGAACCCTTTCTGCGGTTATGCATATTTCTCCTCTTCACCAGGAGGATGCTGGGACTTATCAGAACTGTTTGTATCTCTGTGTCGGTGTAATTTACCGTCTCCGCCGGGGAGAAACTTATGTCTGATCGGTACTTAGGCATAAAAATGGACAGAGGCAAAGTGGCGAACCGGGAGCGCTGTTGTGCACGGCACGCTTAAGCTGGTAAGTAGGTGAGCTGCAGTCAGAGAGTTACAGGAATTTGTGTTGCTGCAGCAAAAAAAAAAAAAAAGAGAGGATGACCTACATAATGAGGAGCAGAGCTTGGGTGATGAGGCTTTTATGGACTGACAGCTGTTCTACCTGCCGTCGTCACCTTGACAGAGCAAAGGGACTCGTCAATAAACCCCAAACTAATGAGTGTCATTGTAGTTTATTGCGTGAGAGAACTGAGACGACGTTATCCCACCTGTCTGCCGTTTTCAGCATATCCGAACCACCTCCACCGGCAATTTATGACAGGGATTTTTTAGCTTATCCAGCACTACTTGAAGCCTGGTGATTTTCTGAGCCACTGCTGGTCCCAGTGGACTGGAAGTGTCAGTCACTGGAGAAACTTTGCAAAGAGGGGAGAGAGGAGGAGACTGATTCCTCATTTTCCACTAGTCCACCAGCCCAGGTGCTTCTTTTCAGGTGCTACAGTATGCAGTTTGTCTGAGTGAGAGAGGCAGGTCTGTGTCTGGCTCCGCTATCATCTCTGGCTGCTCTTTGCCTCAGTGTCAGCAGACTGAGCCTTCCTTCCTGTCAGTCTGCCGGAGCTGATGATGAATTATAAAAAAGAGCCTGCTCTCCTGGAGAATACAGATGTTTCCACACGAACAGTTCTTGTGTACTAACAAGCATTCATCTGCCTTTGACTTGGGACTTTTTGCAGCTCGTTATTGCGAAGCTGAACAAAAATGATGCATGGTTTTAAAAATAGCTTCAAATAAAATTGTAAAACGTGACATCGCAGTGTTCTTGAAGACATAAAAAGAGTCGAGACTGAGGAGGAGGTTCACGTCTGAGCAGGATGAAGGCTCTCACAGACTTAGGAAGGTCGTCGCCTCTGCTTCTCCACCATCCAGGACCAGGATGAACTGTTTCCTATAGAGCTCAGTGTGAAGCGTTGTGTGATTGGTCAGAAGTTTGTGGCCATGTTTTATGTAGAAATGTGCTCAGACAGCCATGCTGATATTTCTCTTCAACCAGTATCTGGTTTTTGTACCTGCAGCTGACATGAATACTTTTGACGTCACTTATTGGACAAGATGAGAAATTCGTACCTTTCTTCATGCAATATCTTCAAAGACAGTGAAGTGGCTAAAAACTCCTGGATGGAAATGGTAAAGTCATGAAGTCATCTGTGAAGGAATCCGTCTGCAGAAAGATGGGTCCGTTTCCCTCTGTGAGCGTTTTGTTGATCCTTCCACGGCTTCTTCTTTCGTCTGAGTTCAGTATCCAATATCGCTGCAGAGGCTGACTGTGCAGCAAGCCGCTGATGCAAACTGCAAAACTAAGCTTATTAGGGACGTAAAGTTTGTTTTTTGAAACACAATGGTGTAAAATATCCCCACAAATATCTCAATGACTATCTCATTGTTTGCCTCTACAGCACTGTATGTCTGGAGTGAAGTTATTTTCAGATCGGAGGGACAACAGCAGGCAGGCAGCCACAGCTACATCTGAGGAGTTAAGATCAAAACTATAATGAAATGGAACAGTCCAAGTACAAACCGAACTCAAACTAAGAATCTGTAGCAACATTTATGAATTGCTTTCCACTGACACTGACTAAGCTGGGGTTGTTTTGCAAAGCTTTAAAAACCATGCATCATTTCTCTTCCATTTTACATTGCATTGCCCTATGTTAGTCTATATAGCATAAAATCCCAGTAAATTACACTAAACCTTATGGTAATCACGTGACAAAATTCAAAAGGGGGCACCATCTACAGTGGCATCCAAAAGTGTACGAATACCTTTGGATGCCACTGTAGATGGCTGAAATTAATGCAACGCAGTATCACGGTTGTGACGGAAATTGAGAACTCATTATGCTAGCTCAATGAGAAAAAAAACGGGCTAATTAACTTTAAGGGAAACACGTTAGTCTTCTCGAGCTTTTCTTCCGTCTGTTTGGAAAATATCTTTGACTGTTGATCCCCTGGCGCATGTTTAAAAAAAGAAGCATGCAGGGCTCCTAATGGACACAGGACACTTATGGAAGTCAATAATCCGACAGAACATTCTTTGCGAGCCGAGCGCGCTTGTTAAACGGGAGGCCTGCAGCGGAGAGCCGGCGCTTGACAGAGGGCTTTGTTTTGAGTGCTTGACTCGGCGGTCAATGCGAGGCGTAGCAGGTGCGGCGCGCTCAGACACACGTGCAGACAGAGTGGCCTGATTGGTATGCCGGGTCCTTTTGAAGTAAGAGCAAACCGAGAGCCGTTTTAATTGAGATGCTGAGGAAGGGAGGCAATGCACTAATAAGCAGGTAATTATGCAACTCCCAGCTCCGCTAAAGCAGACTGTGAATCCATTAAGGCCTCTTTGTGAAAAAAACAAAAACAAACTGTTTTTCCTCTCCACTGATTTTTTTGTTTTGTTTTATATTTTTTCTGAAAATCCCAGCACTGTTGAGTGGGAGTGAGGCTCTCAATGCAAAATTCATAACAATTAACCATCAATCAGATTTAACCTCTGAGGTCACTGGAGGAGCTGCGTTCTCCCGTAAAAAAATCTGCCGGCCAGATTAGCACAGTGACAAAATGTGCCTGTACATGTCAGCTAATCCATTTATTTATTCATCCAGCTCCCAGACTGGCTGATTAATCGCTCCCTCAGCGCCGATGGAAGCGGAGAGGAAAAGAGACGGAGGGAGGAGGAAGCTGCCGCTCCGCTCGCTAGCAGGCGTGTCTGCATGTCTGTGTACGGCGAGGAGCAGCGGCAGATTTGCACAAACACACACCTGACTGAGCATCAAAGAGCAGTTTGCAGCAGCGCATGTAAACAACAATTGGGATGTTCAGAGAGATGTTTGCGAACACCTGCACAAACCCGAAGCAACAGACAGACGGAAATTTCCACCACCCACACCATTCCAGTTCAAAGCAAATCATCTTTTTTTTTTCTTTTTGAAAGTTTTGCTCTTACCCTGAGTGGCGATGTAGTGATTCGGCCTGTGGTAGCCCTGGAGAAGGAGAGGAAGAAGAAAAGTACACCATGAGAATATGAGTCACTTAACGTGGCTCATGGTTGTAAAAACACCAGCTGCTGTGAGGTTATTTGCTCTAGAAAACATATTGTCTTTGATATACATGGAGTGGAGGTTTAGTGGAGGGTGAACCTTTTTGGTTCTTTTCACAAAAGCAGCATTAAAAAGCGGAGCAAGAAATCCTCGTAGCAGCTGTTTTTATTTTTAATGTGTTCAATTTATGCAAGAATAAGAACTGCACTCATTTTTTAGCTTTGGCCTTCAAGCAGCTGAGCTTTCTCTTCATCTTTTATAACGGTGCTGAGCCAAAGTTCCTCACATTATGGAATATTTTCCTTTGGACTTTCACTTTTGCCATTTACAGATAACAGTTTTGATATTAAAGCCACTTGAAAATTGCAAATGTCGTTTAGGAAATTTTCCTAACAACAATTTACAGACATTTGAGAAAAGTAAAACTTTAATTCCCTTTAGAGTTATTTTAATATTTAGACAATCCACATTATACACTTGAAGGCAACATAACAGTGTAGCTTTTGGGAAATGTGCTCTGGTTAGAGTGAGTATCAGCAGTGCTGGTGTGTCATCATTTCAAATGCTGTGCAGCATTTTGGACTGGCTGAACCTCCTGGCAGCTGGATTTGGATGTTAGCTCATTTACATTCAGGTAAATTTTGTTCTAGGTGAACAATTCAGTTACTTGCCGGAAACTGAATGCAACTGTAGTTGAAAAATACTCATGCTGACATTTTGTGACAGACTAGACACAAAATGGGGCCATTTTAAGATAGTCTGAAAGGAAAGTAGGAAGTATATTTAAGCTTTAGTTTGACAACCTAAACATATAGATGTGATGTGGAATTTGGTGCGTCTTGGTTCAGTTAAAAATAGCTTCCGCCGCTGTGACCATGTGCAACATTTCCTGATGTAAACAGTAGCCTGCAACGCGTCTGTACAGGTGTGCAGTTCTTTATTTTGGCACTAGACCCGTGCAGAACCAAAATGCTTCTTGAAAATTGATCCAAAAAAGGATTCTCTGTCACACTCTACATGCAGCGCACCTCTGCACTAAGCATCAGAAGCGTTGATAATCCCCAAGATACAAACTAACAGCGCTGATCTTCACAATAAGGCCCCCAGTCTAAGGGATTACTTTAATCCCTTCAAGTTTTATTTGTCCAATTCATTGTCTTCTCCTCAGAGATATGAGCCAGGAAACAAAACATTAGGACTTAAAGGCTCTTCCTCCACCAGCCTCCTTTCGATTGTGCTCCCCTGCACCTCCACCCCCCTCCCCTCTCCCAGCCACCCCTGCTGCTTTGCTTATCTCTCTCATATTCAATTTAACGTGGACTGTGATTAACGCTCCTCCAACGACGGGAGAAAGACACAAAGGATATTTTCCTCATTCTGCCTCTCATCCACAGGGCTCCTTCAGCTATTCAGCTCTCCTCCATTTTTAATGACTTCCTTATCTCTGGACTACGGAGGAGATTTGTTTGGGCTTTCATGTGTGTTCGCTTGAGGAAAGCGGAGGCCCAGTACACTGTTGGATTAGACAGAGAGAGAAAGGAGCGGCCCTGACATTCGTTCAGGTGAGAGAAGCTTTCGATGGACACGCCCGAACCTTTCCGTAAGCCTATTAGAAAAACACAAGTACATCTTCAGGACATGCAGGTAAACATGCAAAATGTCACTTTTGTGCAGGAAAACAGGATAAGATTTCTTTTCAGGTTTGTGCAAATCATGATGTGAGTGATCTTGGTCTTTCCCTGCAAACTTAGGATAATTTTAAGAATCAGATGTGTTCAAAACATGCAACATGACCTCTTTTTGCCTGACCATAATTTCATTTTTAACATTACTACACATTACTAACATTTTTACTGAGTGCCAATCCTATCACAGGAAGAGACAGAAAATATGCTTGTATGTTTAGTTATTCTTGTATTTCCATCAACTTGTATTTCCGTCTCTGGTTTCTGAGCTGCTGCTCATCCAAAAGGCTGCTGCCAGAGTCCTGACCAACAACACAATCACTTCCCAGTTCCCAGTTTGTAAAATACTTCATCTTAAAATCTACATTTAAATGGTCTCGAGCCTAAGTACATTTCAGGAATGAACTATCAGGTCAGAGGCGACTTCACATCTGTCCCTCCTTGGTTTAGGAAGAATCAGGACTGAAAACATTTTTGTAAATCATGCTTATTTCAAATAAATACATCTAAATCATTTTTCTGTAACTTTTTTTTTACTGTGATTTCCCTTAACAATGCTTCTTTTAAATTATCTTGGGTTAAATATATAAGCTTGTTTTGCATTTAACTTGTCAAAAAGGTAACATGCTAAAACAAACATGCTAGTCAAAACAAATAGAGGATTTTTTTCAGCATTTAAATCAGGAGGAGAGTAATTGTAGATTTGAAAATAATAAGAAGCCACATTTTAGTGCTCAAATTTGAGAAAAGACAATTAGTTTTGAACAGACGGCATCTGTGTTCTTGCCTAACAGTCTGGTGAATATGATTTACTCCTGCTCTGCATCGCTTCTACAAACGATACAATCTGTTCACAGGCCTTGATTGTGTGTACATAACATAACTCTACAGGCAACAGATCATTGCACTGTTTCATTGCCTCCTAAATGTTTATGAAAATGCTGCATCAATTGCACAGAAACAAAACACACCCACTCAGCTTACTCGTACATGACTCCAAATAATCAGAAGAACACCAGAGTACAACAACAAACAGTGAGGCAAATGTTCTGCACATAAGAGTTTATTGGCAGAAGAAGCTTTTAGATGGGTTAAAAAGCTTTCTGAAGAGCAAAAACATCATTACCCATCTGTCCATATTTCTACTAAGTACTTTCGCAATGAAGCTGACATAGCGGTAGGAATCCTTTTCAATCAGGCCCCGCTTTAAAATGCGTATATTCTTATTTTGTAATGGGGCTCTCCACTGCGTAAGTCTTCTCTGCAGCATAATGGGCCATAAAGCGAATAGCAGGAAAGGTAAATAATTTAGGCCTCCTGCATTTTGCTGTGGCACACCTTGCATTATGAATTTATGTTTGAGGGAGTAACAAGAGATTACAAATTACCGCATTATAGAGGAGACTGGCCGAGAGCTCGCTCTCTCGCTCTCTCTTTCTCTTTCTCTCTCTATATCTCCCTTTCTCTCTCTCTCTCTCCTGAGCAGATAACCACTTAGAGACTCGGCCCATTACACATGGAGCGGGAAGCTTCATTGAGCTGCTGTGATTGGTCACACCCTGCAACTAACACTGCTATTAACAGCAAATCAGGTTGGATCAGGAGAGTCCATATTGTGGGAGTTAAGTGAGTTAGACCAGTTTTTAGTGGAAGCTGTGGCTTGCATCACTTCTTAACGACTTTTACTTACTGCCAAGGCATCATGAGTCAGGTTTTTTTTTTTACAACTATTGTACACAACATTACTTACATTTGGTTTATTTGGAAGTGCAATTGAGTTGCTATATGTCTAAGAATAGATAAAGATGAAAAAGTTTGTTTTTGCTTCCATATTTCTGATTTTTTTATCAGATATTTTTGCTCTAGTTTTTAGAGTAAATATTTTGAAATAAGCCAAAAGTAACATAACTTTTTTGTTTGATTTAGGAGCTTGTTTTAAGTCATTTATATTGATGAAAAAGTATTAGTTATAAGTGAAATAATCAATGGAACAAGACATTTTAACTTGCAATATGGGAAAACTGTCAACATTGACAACACTGTTGACATTTCTGTTTAGGAAGTCTATTTTATGCTAATTTGCACAAACTTTATTCAATTTACCAAAACAAACAACAAAATGTTGTGTTTTTCCAACCTATATGCAAAAATAAAATCAGAGTGTAAAAGATTTACCAATAATAAAACATTAATTATTAAAGACATTTAAACACTAGGGACTGGAAATAAATTTAAAAGTAGAAATCAATGTGTAAAAGCATCTGGAGAACACAAATGTATTTAATTTAATAAACATTGAGACTCCTTTCAATGTTTATTAACATTGAGAGCCGAAGAAAAAGAAAAAAATCCTGAAAAATTCAGGTTCACCCAAAAATACACAACTTGGCCAAAATTGTTTCTGCATTTGCATGACCACATGCCATGTTTCCATAAAATAAAATTAAAGTAAACACGACACATCCTAGCAGATATCAGGGGCATTTATCTATCTTGCTCTTTGAATCACCAGAAGTGACAGGTTTTGACGACGTATCATGCAAGAACACAGTTTCCATAAGAACCTCCTAATCAGTTATGTCTTTCTGATATTCAGTGCAGTGGAACTCAGTTCATTTGTATTCCTGGTAAACATGTAAAGTAATTATCCATGAGGCCTTTTTGGGCTCTGCATGTCAGCTTACAGTTCAAAGCAAAGTCGAAAACCAGAACCTCGGTTTCCCCTCTGGGCCGGTTTGCCTTTTCTCTCTCCCAGCACTGCAAGCCTCTGATCTCCACTCCTCTGAATGTATTCGATGTACAGAATGATACAGCTTGGCCTCTAAAGTTAAGGCAACGTGCCTGAGTGTGTTTGCGTGTTCGTGTGTGTGATGGACAAGCAGTCAGTGCCGCCCCCGTCCCTCAGGCCCCCCTGAGACGGCGGCACCAGCGCCCTCTCTCTCCCCGAGAGGAAGCGCAGTGACCTTTGAGTTGGTGGCGCTGGCTGGTGTGTGTACTTACATCAACGTAATTTGCATTAATGTAATCGGAGCTCTGTTCCCCCTCCGGGGCCTGCAGCCTGACACGGGAGTGATCATCTGGAAGAGAGGCAGAGAGGAAGAAACCAGAGTTGAATTAATCATATTAACGAGGCCAGCGAGCGACGAGACGGGAGGGGGACAGCTGGAAATAAAGAATGCGGAGAAAAATTAAAAGGTGGGTTTTGGAGGTATGAAACCAGGGACAGAGGCGGACGCCATCTAATGGAGGACATCCAACAGACTTAGGCTGCGTTCACACTGCAGCCTGAAGTGACCCAAATCTGATCTTTATGCCTTTATGCAACTTTTTGTACAATCTGAACAACAGAGATTAAGATTTTTACAAATGGGACTCAGACCAGTTGGATATGTGGTTCAAAATCCGACATGTGTCTGATGTTTTCAAATGCAACCTGAGTCTGCCTGTCCAGGTTGAAATCATCCGACCTCTACGTCACTGACACTCAACAAACGCCACTATTATTCTGGATCCTGAAATACGGAAACAGGAAGGAAAAAAACAACCATGGCGGCGACCAGGTAGATTAAGTTGTTAATGTGCTGAACTTTAAAATCAGAAGATTTGCTCCACCGTTACCGTTCATGTTTACTTCCTCAAACACTGAGCTCGCTACCTGCCACGTTACGGCGTCCTGTGCTGCGCATGCAGGACACTTTTAGGCTGATTGCAGTTCACACAGCAGATCACATAAAATCCAATATATTCTGAAATGTGAACAACCACAAAAAAAATTACATTTCACAAAAAATCCATATTGAGCATTAAGGCCTGCTGAGTGAACGTAGCTTATTATGCACCATTAGCATCTTTTAGGCTACAGACCAGTTCATCCCTTCTTACCCATAAGGAAAACATTTTATCATATCATTTGAACAACTGCATAAAACTTTACTTTCAATTGTAGTCAAGTATTCTAGTGAACTGCAGAGATAAATATTTATAGACAAGTTGAAATCCCATCTCAGATCACAGTTTGGCTCAGCTAACTCTTAAACGTTAATGTCTTCTCCACCTATAGGACACATCGTCACAGTACAAGATGTATTTAATTTTTTTTTGACATACTTCTACATCAATAACATTGTGGTTGTAAATATTATTTACTGGCGCTAGATGACCACTTTTTGGACAAGAAAAAGCTTTTCAAAGTGAATAATTTCAAAAGCTATTCAACTGTATCTGTAGAAATCTAAAAACAATCAGAGAGTTCAGGAAAACAAATTCTCTTCCAGTAGCTGGTGCTTTGTGGGTGGCATAATTTTTGCAGTTTTTTCTAAGCAAAATCTTTGTTTTGACCCAATAAACCAGTTATTTCTTGAAAAGCTTATTTATTTAAATTGTGAACAACTTAAATAAGTGAAAGTTATTCTAGGAGAATGTTTATTTGATTACTTCCAAGTCTACTGAAACAGGAGGTCATGTTTAATGGAATAAAACTTACTCATTAAGCACAAATTAAAAAATAAATGTAATTCGGAGACTTTCTTAGTGATGTCTGTGTGTTTGTGGATGATGAATTAGTTTTCTTAAAAACCGCATTTAAGCAAAAATAAATAAATAAATAAATAAATAAATAAATAAATAAATAAATAAATAAAAAAATAGTGTGACATCAGTTCTTTTCAATAAAGGAGGAATTTATTTTAAGGTTATTTGCACATTGTTTTCCCTGGAGAGACAGAAATGATAGGAGGAGATAAAGCAATGAAAATAAACTGACGGACATCCAGTTGTTTCACTTATTCACATGTACAGCTTATGTTAGCATAATGTCAGCCAAATGGGTAAATACTTGTGCATTCAACCCAACCTGACGGCACAGAAATAGTTTTAGTTTTCCTTCTTTGATTGATTCAGACCTTTTTACAAGAAACAAAGTCAAATTTCTCTAAATTAAATGCTAATTCTGAAAACTGCTGGCCTGAACTTTAATATAAAGCAACTGGCCCTTTGAGAACATTCAGATATTTGATACAACCCAAAAATGAAAATGAGTTTGATGGCCCTGATCTAAAGCTTTAAATATAAGTAAATGATCTTCCAGACTGTGTTTCCCAATCAGTCTGGATTCACATATTTCCACCACAGCGAACAGATATTAGGAATAATTTGGGAGCAGTTCTTCATTCCCCTCACAAAACAAGCCAAAGCTACTTATTATGTGACATTCCATCCTGCTCAGCCTATTCGTCATAACTGAAAAGACACAACGGGATGAATATAAAAGCAGAATGAAAAGGTCAGAGCTGCTCTCGTTGGCTGGTAATAAAAACTCTGTTTGAGCAGCTTAGACCCATCCAGTCACCAGCTTAGCCAATAAATTAGACAGATGAATGTGGGGGGGGTTCATGAGGAGTGTTGAGGTGCTTTGTACACACATGCAATGATATTCCCATATCGGTTCTTCATGCGGTTCTCATCCTTCTTGGCAGAGTCCCATGGTGCCGACTGTCCTTCAAAAAAGCTCTGAAAAGAAAAAATAAACAGAAGAAAGGGGGATGAAACGTGATGTCATGTGAAATCGCTCCCCTCACCACAAAAACAATATATCTTACCAAGTATTTTTATCTGGATTATATTGCAAAAAGCTTAGTACACTTGAAATAAGACAAAATGAACTTACAAGTGACTTTTCAGCACAATATAGGAAATATAGACGAACTAATAGTTATAAATGAATAATTAGTTTGTTTATGGATCCCCATTAGTCTCTACTATAGTAGAGATTATTCTTCCTGTGGTCCAAATCAGACTTTACTGTAGGAATCCTTTACAAACATTCCTAAAAAGACAAATGTATTTCTTATGACACAAGCAAGATTAAACACAAAATTCAAATCAACGGCTTCAGTTTACAAAATTATGGTAAAAAACCTTACCACACAAACTATTTCAACCGTAACAAAACTTGAAATAAGTTATAATATGGCAGTTTTAATATAACTTCTAATATGTGAGAAATTTTATATAAAAAATTGTGTATTATTGCATATTACAAGAGAAAATGCCAATGCTCCATTGGCAGTTATTTTTCTACTTATATTTTTATAATTATGATAAAAATGTCTTGATCAAGTGGCAGATTATTTAACTTATAATTAGTACTTATTCATCAAAATTAAGGACTTAACTTGAAAAAGCTCATATATCTTGCTGAAAAGCTACTTAGAAGTTAGTTTTGTTTCATTTCAAGTAGAAACCAGACAAAAAGAGAAAAAAACCCAACTTGTTTTAGCAGTGCATGATAACCAGACTACAAAACACAGTATTCAACAAATAAAAACAGTATATGGCAACACAGAGAGACATCCACATTAGTATGAGACATGAAACACAGCGAGGGTGGAGGTTCCCAGGGCGGAGTGTCAAAAAGCGACCCCCCCATTAGAGTCAGAGGGAGCGGGTGTCGCCCTCAAACCCTCCCAGACGAGGCGACCTCAGAGGATGCCTGTCTGCCTCCTCCGAGGATCTCTATCAGCTCCTGGCGGGGGAAAATAAAGCCTGCTCATCGTCCCCAGATCAAAAAAACGCTCCACTCAGATTACCCTCATGAAATATTTACCGTCTCTCGCTGGGGAGATTTCCATTCTGATGGCACACCAGGCGCAATTAAGCCAAATTATGAAAATATATCTCCCAATGCCAGGTCACTGATGCTCAGTGGGGGGAGGCTGAGGTTGGCTCCAAGCAGACTGAGCTGGACCAAAACCTGTGACTCCTCTGTCCTTTTAGCTAGTAGGCTAATGCACATTTGAAAAGGCAGACAATTCATTACAGGTGCATCTGGAAAATAAAGATTCAAGAACGAATACAGGGAGGCTAAAGAGGCGATTTGAGAGCTCCTTTTAGTGTGGAAGAGGGAAGCGACGCTCTCAATCATCAGTCATCCAGGACATGATGGTTCCATTCATCTAAGTGCTGTGGCAGGCCGCAGGCTGTTTGTCTAGCATAAAAAGGCCCTGCAGACACCGCACAAGGACATATTTCTGCACAGAGTCCTAGAGATTAGCGATTTCACCGAGAAGCATCTTTAATATGCTAAAAATATGCCCCATCCTTCAGGTGCGGATGGACGCACATCTCAGAGATGGATTGGCCCGCTGAGCTCAGGTCCTGATCAGATTCAGTGTCTCTCTGAAGGATGTAGGTTTTGCGCTTCAAATTTAAAAACAAATCATCCTCCAAGCAAATGGCTGTAAAAAAGCTCATCGCACAAGGATCTGCACCCCAAAAACCTTTCCACATTTTGTCACATTACTGGGAATAAAATGTTCTTACTGGGATATTAAGTAAAACTGTAAAATCTGAAAAGTGCGGCAGGCATTTTGTATCCAGTAGCTCAATACTTTGCAGAACAACATTTAGCTGCAAAATACAATCAACATCAATCAAATTTCTAACCTAGCCACAGACTATTAATGAAATTCATGCTTGAACTTTGACTAGGCCAGTGTGAGTGATCTATAATGTAAGTTTCGGATTGATATTGTAACTATTTCTGTGATATTGAAGCTTAACTTCCAACATAGGCTCAAGTGTTTTGCAGCTTCTAACAAGTTTCCTGGTATTTATCTTAAGTCAACTGAAAGTGGTTTTCCTGGCAGCTTGATGCTGCCACCACCAGCATGTTTCACGGTGAATAATGGGTGTTTCCACCCCACACTTCGTTTTGTTGTTCAAAACGGTTCATTTTAGTTTCATCTCACCAGAGACCCTTCTTCCTCTAGTTGATGGATGCTAGTTGTTCATTAGGCATCTTCTGAAGTTGAAATACATTCAATGCAAATCCACTTTTGTTATTTAATTACATTTTTTTCAACCATTAATGTTTTTGCTTCCACTTAATAATCATGAGCTACTTTGTTTTATCCCGTCATAAATTGTATTTTGTCCTCATATCAGAAAATATAAAAAAATAAACTTTTTAAGGCCTTGTTTGCGATCTGGATTCTTAATTTAATACTCAAAGCGATGACTTAAATGTGGGACTAACACTCCTGAAATTCATCCTAGAAGCAAAAAAAGATGCAGTATTTGCTGCAGGTAGCTTTTTCCTCCATTACGCTGAATTTATTCCCACTGGCAGAGATCCAACTTAGCATGTTTTTAATTACAGACTAACTTCTGATCTGCAGTCCCAGAACAGTTTGCCTCCGTTGCTGTTACTTTTTCTGAACCACTTAACCGCAAGTTAAAGGCCGACCACATTCCCTGCAGTCCCTGTAAAGCAGAATGCTCTACATACAGCATGGTGAGGGTAAAACTGAAGAAGAGGTGAAGAAATTGCTGAAGCAGGCTAGTTTGGCGACTTGTCTTTGCAATAATAAATCACTCACTGGTTTAGAAAAGGGAACAAATCCAGACAGAATTGTTGGGACGCTGTGGGTTAAATGTAAAAATGTAAATTTTGTATTTTTTATATGAAAAGGGAGATTAGTTTTCATAACCTGTTCAGACTGAATCACAGAAATGTGGTTCAGTCTGTTTGAGCTTCAGTATTTGCAGAGTCAACATTTTTCCGTACAACATGAATCTGTATGCCTTTGGATTTTTTCTATATCTCAGATATCTGAGAGAAAATGCAGCTTGGGAAGTTAAAAATATCTTGATTCAATTCCACTTGACACGGCTGGAGTTCGCAAAGCAGCCAATCCAGAAGTGGCATTTATGTTCCTTGGTGATGATTGGCTGCAACCCAGAATTGGAGATAAGGAAGACTAGTATAGATGTTAGGTTGTGTACTACTGCTAAAAGGGTTTCCGCTGTAATGCGTTTTAGTGTATATTTGGTGTTTGAACAATTAAAATAAGCAGTTTAAGTGTTTTTTAGACAGAGTCTGAAGGATTTGTGGATTTTAGCTGCTGCAGTGTCAGTTATGATCCATGAATATCAACAGTCCACTCTATTTTTAATTAAAACATTTTATTTAAAAGGAACGTGTTCAATTGATAGATATAAAAAAATAACTTTTTTGGTGGAAAATAAAGTGATTGTGCAAATGCTTAAAAATATGCCCTACCTTTGTGGCATGTCGCCCTACAATAAGGCTTTATGTAGAAATATGGTGCAATACAGAAACAAAATGTTTGGCAAAAACGGCTTCTTTCAGTTTAAGAACATATTTTTCTCCATATTTCATCAATATAATTGATTAAGGAGAGAAATAAGCAGGTGAGCAATAGTTAAGTTTATATTTATACCAAATGGAGGTAGATGAAGGGGAAAAAAAAGGGAATGAATTGGCAAAGGGACCAAACTGACCAGAACCCACCGTCAGGACTTTCACAGCCATGTAGATGACGCACAAATGTTTGCTCTGATGAAACAGGCTGACAACAAGCGCAAGACAATGACAGCATGGTGATGTTGATGAATCAGAAGCTTGTTTTCTTCTCTCAAACTGTGCAGCAACGTGCAGGACAATTCACACATGCACATACTTTGTTATAGCTCACTTCCGATCTGCCTTGGGAAAGCTTTGACAAAGTATGAAAGTGTTTTACAGCGTCGCTTTTCTTTGCTTTATAGTCCAGAGTAGAAATAGCAATTTGAAGCTTGCCAACTGCCTTTCGTTCATTTGTTTCTGTAATCTAATAAATCATTTCACAGTAATAGTAGCTGCTTCTGGACACTGTTAAACACTTTGTAACTTCACAAGACATCTGTTGGTAAATGCCCTTTTCAGATTAAATCAGCAACGTGTGCCATTTACTCTCACAGGATCTTAAAAGTGGCCCACAACCACTACTGATCTGTAAGCTTTCTTTTTATCATTTTCTGAAAACGAAAAAAACAAAAAACAAAAAAAAACTGAAAAAACAAAACTCACAAGTAACCAAAAGTATTGGCTTACCTCGTTTATCTGATCCAAAGTTAACGTACAGAATAACAAGAAGCATGGGTCAGAGAGAGATACAGTGTAAGTCAACAGGTTTAGAGGTGCACTGTAGGCTCCTATCTTATCATCAGAAATGAACGATTAAAAAGGGCATTAACCTTAAGAGGGACGGAGACAGAGGAGACAGCAGAGGGACACAACTTCACAATGGATTCACCTGGCCGAGTGAGAATGAGCTCCTTCGCACATTTAAAGCACCCAAACAGGCTTTTTTTGTGAAAAAACATCTCAAAATAAACATAATTGTGAAGTGGAAGAGAAATGAATCATGGTTTTTATAAAAAAATAAAGTCTGGTTCTGGAAGTCACCTTCAGATGTCACCAAACTAGAAAGTAGAGTTCTGTGTACTTCCACTTCTGTGTAATTTAATCTCAGCTGTACTCTGAAGGCCTCAGAGGTTTGTTGGAGAAAAGCAACGAACAAACAGCATCATGAAGATCAACGAGTTACTGCAAACACATAGCTGCTGCATAAAGACAGACAGAATGAGCTGTTTTAGGGCGTCCTGTCACTTTAGGCTGTTGCTGGCCAATCCCCCCAACTCACCGTTAACACTCACACATGAAAATGCCTTTGAAAGGCACAAGTAGAGCCTCCTGCACAACTAGCAAGTGATTTCTGGATGGTAAGTCAACAGCAAAACACTTGTCTTTTCAGCAGCCTTTGTCCAGTGAATACAGAGGTAAAACCTGCTGACCAAATAAGCTGGAGCTCATCTTGGTTGTGACTCAAAAATTGGGAGGTGTTGGAAACTAACACTCCTAGTTGCTAATCTAGTTAATGAAACATGGTGGTGGAAGCATCATCCTGAGGTGATGTTTTTCTCCCGGAGGAAAAGAGATGCTGGCTGATTTAGTAGTGAGATTGATTGAGCAAAGTGCAGCGTGATGATGAAGAAAGTCAGTTAGAAGATGACGTTTGTAAAAACGTCCTTCCACTTCACAGCTTTGCATTACCTTGAGTTGTTCTGCCACATCAAATCACAATCAAACGAAATGAACTTTACGATTGTAATGTGACAAAAAGTGAAAGAGTTCTAAACAAATTAATACGCCGTTATTTTATTTTAACAGTCTTTGATGCGGCGTCCTTTTAATATCCGTGCAATGGGGGTGTACCAGGCAAAGCTCTATTATTTTCTTTCCCAGTCATGAGGAGGAAGAGCAAAGTGAATTACTGATGAATCTGGACCACATATAGCTCGCAAGGTGGGAAACGAAAAAAGAGTCAGGAACAGAGGAGGTGTGAATAAGAAAACCCTCAGAAAATAACGAACAAGCGAAATGATCTGAAAATGTGAGCAAAGATGTGAGGTGAGTCATTAAAAACGGGAGGATCTGGAAGGAGAAAGGTGACGATGATGATTTCAGTTTGAAGGAAGAGGCCGCAGCAGCAGATAAAAACGCCACTGTGATGCAGGACGGATGCAGATAAGATAGCGAAGACGGATGATTTTAAAAGTTTAGCCTGAAGCCGCTTTAAAAGGGCTGGCTGGTGGGGGTGCGGAGGGACGGCGAGGAGGCTGGAGCGCCGCCAAAGCCCCGCCACCCTCCCACGCTAATGAGAGAAAACAAGAATGATGCTCTGCTGGGGCAAAATCCTTTGTTTTGGTGTCAGATTACAGGTGGTGTTGCGAGAGAGTGCGCTTGGCTGCCTTCAGTGGGCCCCAATCAGACCCGCCTCAGGTGGAGGAGGGGTCCTTACAGAGCGTGTGGAGATGGAGGGAGGGAGGCTACAGGTGAGTCTACAGCGGTGGAGTCAAACTCATTTTCATAAAGATCCAGAACATTCTGGAGGGCCGGTTGTGGCAGAATGCATCCATAAAAAATCCATTAACAAACCAATACGATATGAATAAGTAGCTGTTTCTGCATTCAATTAATACTTTTTAAAATTAAATAATATTGAACATCTTTTTGTATTGATCAGATACAGTAAATAAATAAAAATGCAGGAGTCTGTTAATTTTGCATGAATTTCCATAACCGTGAAAAACTGGAGGGACTGATATTTTTTTTCTGCATGCAGGTAAAAACTGCTTTGATTTGATTGATTAAATAATATTTAATCAAATAATAAATTGATTAAATGTAATATTTAAGCACTTTAAGGGCTCTTATGTATTCCTCTGGAGTCTAGAAGGCCACATAAAAATCTATGGTGGGCCAGATTTGGCCCCTGGGCCTTGAGTTTGACACATGTGACCCACAGCATCAGAACAGAAGAACGAATGAACAAACGCTCGCTCACGCACTCACTCACCACATTGCTCCGAACAGCAAGGAACACATGAACATCAAAACAAAACACAACACAAAAACTGCGACGGGGCACATTAACAATTCATCACAAACGTGAATCTGGAGGGGGGAACAAACCAGTTCTGCTGCATGCTACAAACCAGACACAAACAAAGAAGAAAAAAAAAAACTGCACGCAGTGACACAGATGAAACCTCGTTTTAGGCTGTTAAACACCAAAGAACCTCTGAGGAGATGTTAGCAGCGTCTTATGGGGGAGGGCGGCGGCGGCGGCGGCAGCTGGGTTGCTCCTACCTCGTACTCCTCCTTGAAGCCGTAGCCCTCGGCGCACTTCATCTGGGTGATGTGCTGCAGGAGGTCGGCGACGCGGATAGCCGGGTGCAGCTGACCCGTCTGGTAAGGCACGTCCACCGGCTCCCGCTTCCTCAGGGAGTGAGTGTGCGACTGCACCAGACTGCTGGTGTCGCTGCCCATGTTCTGGCTCTCGTCTGCCGGGGAGCGAAGGGCAAGAAAACAGAGACAGGACAAGGAACTTGAGGACAGAGGAAGAGGAGCTGAACACGCATCGGTGGATTACATCTGGGTGACATGAGGCTTCAAGCAGTAAATGATAACAGATTTCTTGCAATTTAGACATTAAGTTTATTGCAAAGGTACGACAGAGTATTAAGGCCACACTAATAAAAAATATAAACTTATGAAAATAAAGTTGTACGAGAGTGAAGCCGAAATAATACAAGAATAAATTCGAAGTATAATATTAACTATTTTGACTTTGTTACTGTGATATGATGACTTTAATCTTGTAATGCTATGACTTTATTGTTGTAATATGACTTTATTCTGGAAATATTATGACTTTATACTCATGTTATTACGACTTTATTTTATAATACTATGGCTATATTCTCGCAAAGTTTATGTTTTTCACGTATTTAAGTTTTTCTTAGTGTAGTCCTAATACTCTGTTGCACAAAAGTCCTCATACAACTTAAAACGTTTTTTTGAGTCGTCACGTTTCAACCACAAACTTTATCAGAATCTTGGAGTGCATAATTGTAAAATGGAAACAAAAAGAGACATGATTTAAAACATTGTTTCTGAAACTTGTGACATGCATCTGAGTTTTACCTTTCATTGCAGTTAAACCCTCAGGTTTTGCAGTTTTCACACATTATTTTTGGCAAAATAGTTCAAACTCTGTCAGATTGGACAGAGATTAACTGTAAATATTCAAATTCAAGCTTTTGCCATAAATTCTCAATTACGCTTTGTCCAAACCGTTCCGCTGTATTTCTAGTGAAGTTTTTAGTTCTTTGCATCCTGCTTCCCATACTGTCTGGCCATCATCCCTGTTGCAGATGAAGAATATTTCATTTCCTCCACACAGTTTTTGCATTTCACCCACAAAGTGCAATACAGGTCTTGTCTGACCACCACATTCCCACAGCATGATGCTGCCACCACCATGTTTCTTAACTCAAATGCAAAGTGGGACTGAATAATTCAAATGCATGGCACACTTTCAAACTTTTCTTTGTAAACAACCATGTCTCGTTTTCCTTCCATTTCACAATTAAACACTACTTTGTGTTGGTCTTCAAAAATATTTAAAAATAAATAAAAATCCTAACAAAACGTTGAAGTTTGTGGTTGCAATGTGACAGGCTGTGAAAGTTCAAAGGCTTAGAATATTTTTGCAAGGCGCTGTATAAACCTGAGATAAGCAGATTTAGGTTTCGTCACTTTTCAGATTGCTTTACGTTTCATACACAGATGGTGCATCATCTCATTTACTGTTAAGCATTATGTCACCACCCTCCAGATTGACAAACAACTCTCTGCTAGTAATCTGTTTGTTATGGATGGTCACAACAACACAACATCATTGAGTAATAGGATGAGTCATGTGGTGGGAAGGTTCAGGTCCATCTGTCTTATTGCAGCTGGAAAACACTGTCCTCTATAAGGCCCTTAAGGTAAGACGCTGCGCTTTTAAACATGGCGTCTGTAAGAACAAGACATGTTTGGGCCACAGCTGTGAGAAACAGCAGAGATTTTTGTAAAAAATCGTCATGAAGATGCTGCAAAAACAACAGGTTTACTTCAGTTTACTGGCAGGACAGTACTCTGGTTTGGGCTGCGGCTCATACTGAGAACCAGAGTCCGTTCCAGCTCTTTCATACTGTCCTCCAGTCGGTGGCAGAAGTGAGGCACAAATGCTTTTGGGGGGAGCCAGCGGATGATGGAGGGTGTCCAAAAACATGGAGGAAGATGTGAGGAGGAGAGGGTGCAGTGGGGGCCACAGTGAGCATGTTGCAGCAGGCACCATCAGAAGCATCACAAAGACACAGCGTGGATTCAGCCCCGGCCACCCAAACTCCCCTTGAACCATGGAAAATATTTAAAAGAAATCTAAATATTACAAAAACTAAATAATAGAGAGAACCCAGGAAGGGACACGGAGATGGGAGGAGAATGCATGGGGTGATGCTGCCATGGGGCAAATGTATGTATTTCGTCCATGCTAAGCTAATGGTGGCTTGGTGGTGAGATGCTAACATGTCCACTTGTCATGCAATCAATGTCAGAATGTCAGAAGCAGCCGGTTGTCGGCTTACTGTCTGAGTAAAAGAAAAAACATCGCCTCCTTCCCCCAACCCAGGGGCCACTTGGGAAAACTTACCATTAATGGGCACTTTTTAGATAGCAGATACATTAGAGGTTACGTATGTAAAGAGAAAGAGAGGAGAAGAGACAGGAGAGAGGGGATAAGCAACAATACAGCATGAGAACCTGTTACAGTAGAGTGTTTTAGAGCTATGCTAAAGGGCACGATCACATGCCAGCTTTGTCCAAACCGCCTGTATACAGTGCCTTGCAAAAGTATTCAAACCCCTTAGGCTTATTCTTTTTAATATTGTCTCACATTAAAACCACAAACCTCAATGTGTATTATTGGGGATTTTATATGATAGACCAAGGCAAAGTAGAGTATATTTATGAAATGGAAGGAAAATGACATGGTTTTCAACTCTGTCTGACAAAAATCTGAAAAGTGTGTCATGCTTTTTTGTTTTCAACCTCCCCCCCTCCCCTCCCCTCTTCTCTGATAACTCTATTAACCGGACTCTTAATAAATAAAGTCCACCTCTGCAAGTGTTCGGGGCAGATGAGACCAAATCTGAACGTCTTTGGCACCAATGGAAAAGGCTTTGTGCAGAGGAAAGCCGGCAAATCCTGCTGGTGAAGGATGGTGGTGGCAGCATCATGCTGTGGGGAAGTTTTTATTCCCCAGAAAGGGAAGGGAATCTGTCCAGAGGTGGGAGGATACAGACCTGAAGCTGGGGGCTGAGGTTTACCTTCTAGCACAGGGGTCTCCAACCTTTACAGCCCAAAGAGCAATTTCTACTTTCACTCCAGCTAAAAACACACAAACTGGCTTAGAGGAGGAAATCTGTATTGTTACTGTAAAGTGCAACTATTTTATTCCTATTTTTAGGTTTTAATAAAGAAAAACATAAAAGATGATAACTACATGTTTTCTCTACGGGATGTTGATAAAGTCACATAATTTTCAGCCAATAATAAGAAAAAAAGATCTAAAAAATCACTGGTACTTTTAATGTGATTCTGTTGTGGAAATTAAATAAAATTATTCCATGAAACAACAACAAAACCCTGAAACATTCTTTTAAAATGCATTTGTTCTTATTTTTTTTTTATTTTGAAAACTTCAGTTGCGTCTTCATTTTTTGTCAGGTTTTAAGAGCCTTGGTGGAAGGTGCAAAGAGCCACTTGCGGCCCCAGAGCCGCAGGTTGCAAACCCCTGGTCTAGCAGGACAACGGCCTGATGGTGAATGGTTTCGGTCAACGTATATTCATGCGTTTGAATGGCCTAGTCAAAGACCAGATCCACATCCACCAAAAATTCTGAGGCAAATCTTAAAAATGTGTGTTAAGATGTGATCTCCATTTAATGCTGACAGAGCTTGAGGTGTTTTGTAAATCAAGTTAGGCAATAATTTCAGTTTTTACACAAGTAGGGTACCATGAAAAGGTGGCTCCACAAAGAATTTACTCTGGGTTCTGGATTAAAAAAATGTCTTTGTTTTGAAATTATCAATAGTTAAAAAAATAAATAAATAAACCCAAGTGTCATCTTTTGTCCAGTTATGAACAATGACTGCGCTTTGTTAGTTTATCAAATAAAATCCAATCAAATACACTGGTGTTTGTGGTTGCAACGTGACAAAGTGGGAAACATTTTAAGGGGTGTGAATACTATTTCAAACCACAGCAGAAAGCCAAATAAAGACGGGGGGAGGATGCTGAGTGGATTGACGGCACAATTTCAAGAGTGCAAGACATAAATTAAAAAAAAACCTTAAGATTAAAATCAACAAAAGAAAATAAGGAAGTCGTAAATTTCAGGGAGAGAATAACCATGATTGAATTTGGAATTTGCTTCAGATGTCTGACTTACACGTTTTAATGAAGCCAACAGAGTATTCTGACATTTTGTTTTATTTTTCTCCCATAATTGCTATAATTATATTGGCGTGTGCTCTGTGAAAACACCTGCATTTGCAGTTTTTTCTTTAAAATTAATGTCTAAAATAACGGCTAAGGAATAAGAGGAAAAAGTCTCATGTGATCTAATCAGTTCTGATGGTTCACCTCGTCTGACGAGCCGCCGCCGCGACTGAACGTGTCACAACTGGAAGTTTGCAACCTTTTCGAGGGGCCGCAGCGATGTGATGTTAATCGCTTTGCGCTTCATTAAATGTGGGACTAACATAAAGCAGCTGTCATGCAGCACAGTGATGAAACATACTGCTTTAATTTGCATTGGGGTGGAAGTAATGATAAAAATATATATTGTAAAAAAACTCAACAGTTGGTTTGGTGCTTAAAAATGCACAAATTATTGCGTGTTACTTATTGCGTCTTTGTTCTGTGGCCTTGAGTGTTTAATTATTACGGTTCCAGTGCCCCATTTAGCTCAGAAGCAACACTCGTAGAAAAGCATCTGCCTGTGCGAGGAGCTGCACCAGGGCAGTAATAATTAACAGAGGAACAAAATGCTTTTTATGATTCCACTTTATCGCTGAACAAGATGTATAAACAAGGCAAAAAAAATAAGAAATAAAAGCCCAAAACAAAAACAAGTAGGTCAACAGCACTTCGCCAAAGGCAGGGGGAGCGACTTAAAAAAGAATAATAGAAAAGGTTGTTGTTGTTTTGGAAGGAGGGGAAGGTGGAGGGAGTTAAATGTGTAGAGAGGAGAGAGGGGAGGACGACGAGGGCAGCGTGGCTGATGTTTAACTTTACAACCACATCTCAATAAATTACAATTTCATCAATTTTATTTTAGTAATTAAGCTGAAATGGAGGAATCTGCTATGTTATATAGATCCATCACACATAAAGTCAGTTTTTACAGCTAATAAAGACAGAACTATGACTGAAAAGTGAATTGTACTGCACAGCGTACAAACTCCATGAGTTGAATGAATTACTGGCGTCTGTGGTTCTGCTGAAGTTTTAAGGAAAATCGGTTTGTTCATTTGTAATTTTTGGGTCTGGAGTTCCTAATTTTCTTCTTGATGATTCTCCATAGACTCTCTATGTGGCTGATGGTCAATCAGGCAGTGACATTTGCTGATTAAGCCAGATATTAAATCTTTTTTGTCGCGCTGGGTGGTGAAAATGAAATCAGAGTATCTGACTTTGGACTTGATAAAACAAAGTCGACCAGCGCCAGTAGAGAACATGGCTCCTTAAATCAACACTAACTTCACATCGGACCTCCAGTAATTCAGATTCTGTTCCTTTACGCTCTCATTCCAGAGTCTGGGACCTTCATCTCCAAATGATAAAATAAAACTTTCTTTTGACATTAAAAGAGGACTTGAAGCCCCTGAGCATCAGTCCTTTCTCTTTGCTCCTTAGCTCAGGAAAGATGACTGATGGCACGTACAACTTTTTAGCAGTTTTTCTTCCACTCTACTTTCAAAAATAGGCTTGGATACAGCACTCTCTGATGCAATGACCTTTTCTGGCCTGAAATGAGGCTGTCAGGAGTTTTCTCTGTGATTCATAATATCACATAACTTCTATTGTTTATATTCTAATTAAATAGTACTTTATTTTTAGTCCATAACATCTAATTCCAGCCCTTTTTTATTGTCTCATGCAATTTTGATTTAATTTGTTTAGTAGCGACAATGCACATTAATTACACTTCTGTAAAAAAGTCAGAATTAAACTAAAGGCTATAAAAACTAGGTTAAATTAATTGAATACACTATTTAAAAAAAATTCCAAAAATACTAGCAATACAAACAATAAATGCAAAACAAAGAAGGTACAACACTATTATCATAAAAAGTTGTGGTTCATGTCAGAAACCAAAACATTAATGCTCAGAGTGCAGTATTCAAGCATTTTAAAGGAGAGTTAAGTGGAAGGATGAAATGCTTTTTAGTATTCCAACATTATATAAAAAAAAACACATTTTTGTTGGATTCATGTTAATATTTAAATTTTTTCAGAAACTGTTTTAGTATTAATTTGCTGTCAGCCACAACAAAAACTAAAGTCTTGAAATACATCACTTTGTGTAAAAGATATCCACACCACATCAGCATTACTTACTTACATTACTAAAATAAATGTTTTGTTCAATGATATTCTGATGTGTTCAGGTGCACCTGGAAAGTGTTTGGGCCAAATATTTGGATTTTGCTTCTCTAGAACAACGAGGGCAATGAGGAAGTGTGTCAGTGCCTCTGTGCAGCTGCTGTGGCAGAATCTGCCGCCCCCACCACCCTCCTGTTGCCCCCTAAACACACTCCCCCCACATCCAGTCCACATGTCTTGTCCATGCATATGAGAGGTCAAACACGTAAGTGACATCACACGCACGACACGCAATGCGGATGGGATGGAGTGAAGCCAGCCCCAGCGCGAGAGAGGAGCTCCCCCTGTTGGTCAAGGAGGAGCGAGGAAGGTGGGGTGTGGAAAGGGTTAAAAGAGGAGAAGAGGAAGCAGCAGGCAGGTATGGAGGTGAGGAAGCCGTCTTTAGTTATCCAAGTTTGAAAATAATTTGAAAATATGTGTTTTTTTTGTTGGGTTTGGTTCTATGAATGTAACAGACTTTTACTGCAACAATGATCGGGAAGAAAAAAACAAAAATTGTCTCACCTAAGATGGCCGTTGGCACAAAGGGATCTGCTCAAACGGGTGAGGAGGTCGGAGGAGAAAAGAAACGGCAGTGAATAAAAAAACATCAAGTCAATCCAAAATCAAATAAAACCCTGCAAAAACAAAATTATACCAAGAATTTTTTCGTCTAGTTTCAAGTTCAAATATCTGAAATAAGACAAACTAACCTACAAGTAACTTTTCAGAATGATATAGGAGTTTTATTCAAGTAAATCAATAATAATATTTTAGGTAAATAATTCCTTAATATTGATTTTAAAAACAACGGTATTAAAGACAATTATTAAACCTAAGCTTCTATATCTTGCTGAAAAGTAAGTTACTTGTAAGTTATTTAGTCTTTTTGAAGTGTGATAAGAAAGCAGGACAAAAATACTTGTATATTTTGTGTTTTTGCAGGGAACAAATATGTCCTTTTTCCTGGTTTCTCTCCAAACAATAAATGAGAAATAGATTATCATTTTTGGAAAAGCTAATTATACAGCAAGTTTAGCTGATTATGAATCTAACTGACCTTTCCTCTATCTAATCAATGGGCTGTGAAGTAATTAGAAAAGACACACAATTATGGATGTATTCTTTGTAGAAACTCAATCGAACATTTAATAATCCGGCTGTTATAAAACATGAGCAGGGATGTAACAGGGTGAAAACCCGTCCAAACTTAATTCGTCTGCTTTCTCGTGTAGGACTCTTAAAAACAAAGCATGTAAATGTGTTGGATAGGTTTATGTCACATGTTGCAGTATCAGCTTGTAAATTATATTAAAAATGAGGATTCACAGAGAACATGAAACTCATTAAAACCTGTGTAAAAATGTTGTCTCTTATTAATCTGTTGTGACATTTAATTTTCCTGATTCTATGAACTTAATTTGTCAGCATTGCTGTGCAAACTGCAGCAGAAGCATCTTTTTGGTTTAGCATTCGACAGAGGCAAAGGTAACATGATTACCTGGGTAATACGAGCTTGTGGGGATGGACGACGTCAGAGTGTTGGCTTTAGGCAGCGTGAAGGAGGAGGGGGATGAACCAGCTGCAGATAAAGAAAAACAAGACAAATTCATAATCAGTGTAAGAAAAAAAAAACCCTGCAAGTTTTAATATGTAATTAATTAATGTTTATGTATTTCTGTTAAAGATTATGTGCAAAGATCATAGACCACAGGAGGCAAATATAAATTGGAAGAAAAAAAAATCACTTGGTTTTCAAAATTTCTTACAACAAAAAATCTGAAAAGTGTGGCAAAATCCTGTCCTCGCTGTATTTATGCTGAGATTAATTTACACACAAGTGGATTCTGTTCAATAATTTTCTGACTTCTGAAGGCAGAGGGTTGCAATCGATTTTATTTAGGGCTAACATGGTAAAGATGTCTAAATGCCACATGGAGAAGACTTGAAAAAAAATCAATAATTTTTCTTCTTGCTCACAATTTTCCAATACATTCCCAATAAAATACATCAGAAGAAATGTTCAAATGCTGTAAATACACACTGAACATACTGTAAAACAAAAAGAAATGTCTTACCCTTAGTTAAAAGTAATTTAAGAACATTTTATTTCCTTTCTGCTTTTGTGGTTTCAGATATTTCTGAAATGCTGAAAAAACTGAATTACAATGCAGTTCACTCAAGGGGACCATAAACCATGAGAGTGAGATGAAAAAGAATTAAATATTTGTGCGATTCAAAATATTTTTAATGCTCTTGAATTTGAATCAGTTTTATTTTTACATACTGTAGAATTTTAATCCAATTTCCCTTTGAAAGTCCTCAAACTGGGTTTTGTCTATTTTTCTGCTCAAATACTCTAATTTTTCCAGCTTATGAAACCGAAAAGCAGACACAAAGCCGCTGTAAGCGCTGGAACAAGCCCTCCACCAGGACACCTTGTCCTTGTCTCTCTGGGTTCTGTTTTGCAGGCACTGCAAGGAGGGCGATTAGTGTCAGGAACAGCACCTATAGCCCTGCTGTCCTCTGCCCTGTGGGACCTGCAGGCTCCGTCTCTCCACCTGGGACACGAGCAGCACGTCCAGTTTGTTATGTTCTCCGCATACAATGTCAAACCTCCATGTAAAATGATTTTCAAACTTCAAAAAGTTGGATTTTTTTTCTCACTTTGAGAACTGAGTTAATTAAAATGACTAACAATAAAACACTGACAGATGGCGTTATCAAGGTATTACTGGAGACAAACAATAGGTAGCAGAAAAGAGCAGTTAAGTTTGATAGTATCTTTTTAATACTTGCTAATATTGACTGTCACGATGTTTATTGTGGTAAATAAACGGTGACAAAAGTAAAAAATAAAAAGAAGTTTGAGCTGCAGTGTTAATAGTGATAATTTTGAACTTTCAGATATGCATTTGAACTGCTTTTTTAAATAGAGGACGGTGAAAATACAACTTACAGTTTCAGTAACTTTCAAAAGAAGTCTGAATTTATTGTGGACCTTTTCCAAACCCAACAACCAGACCATATAAATATATAATATACTCAGATTTATGTACACACCTCACTTTTGGAGCCATAAACAGGCATCTGGTGCAATTCTGGCTGGATTTTGTCTCTTTGTCTACTCCTATTAGACACGGTAGTGTTCATTTAAATTGGTCGGCTGCCTGGCACTGAGCCTGGATTTAAGCATATTCAGTCATTTTGGTTCAATTCCAGAAGCTTGATCTTAGCCTGCTTCAGCTTGATTTTGTTTCCAAAAGCGGTTTTGATGGTGTTTAGGATGCGTGTCATGTAGCATCTGTCTAGCTGGACAGAGAACATCTGTTTTTCCCCAAAAATATTTGTGTTAAAGAAGGTTATTATGTAAAATAAAAAATTTTTAAGCTTCATATGATGTTAAAATGGCTAAAACATTCCTGGAATGTTGCTTTGATTCTTTCATGCATTTTTGAAACTTTTTTAAAATCTCCCATGGCAACCATGAGTGCCTAAACATTTACTCATTCATTGTGCCGCTTATTTACTCAAAGCTCTTCGTTGGAGATCCAGTCCCCAACTGAGATCCTCCAGACTAGCGGCAGCAGCAATTAGTAAACACCTGGTGGAACTGTGAGTCTGCAACACTCCTAAAAACTATGTTAATGGCTTAACATAGTTAAGATGTCAAACTGAAGGCAGATGTTGGGTAGAATAGAAGCTACTTAAAGAGACAGGTCAATTTCAAGGGATCAAATTGCAGTCAAATTTCTTGTAGCTAAAATGTTTTAAAAAACACCAATTCTAGAGACCAAAAGCCTGTGAAAAGACTGTAATTGCTGGAATTCCAATAACAATTTTTACCTCACTATTGAGAAGGTTATAAATCATTCCTCACATGTGTTTTTCAGATGCATTCAGTTGCATTGGTTCAATGAAAATCACATATGGCAATAATTTTCACTCTGAGTGAATAACAGAAGATAATAATTCAAACTTGTGCATCAAATTCTTGATTTTAAAAACCATTGAATCTTAATGTTGACTTATATTTTCCCTGAAAAACAAAGATGAGTTCAGTGCCTCATTAGCAGCCCTAATGACCGCATGCAACCTGAAATTCAAAATCTATTTCCTCAGATGAGAGTTAGAAAATGTCCTTCACAGCAAATCTAAAATAAAGCTCTTAAGTATCTAAGATGTCTAATATAACTTGTGCATGCAGTCTTCATACAGGAAATAACCACAGTGCTTATCTGGGCTTACATGTAATATTTATTTAAGCAATTAGGCTGCTGACAGTTTCTCTCTGGACAGCCATCGTCATCTCATCCAACATCAACCACCGCTGAGCGTAGCACCGTTTGGGTTTTGAGGACAGTATGTTCAGGAATATAATCTGTCATGTGTAATGTTTTGAGCCTAAATGGCACTCCTGACAGTAATGTAAGGTCACAGAGAGTGAGAAGACTTCACAATGACAGGCCGAGTGCAAAATGAAGCAGTTAAATCATTTACGCTGGCAGACAGAAGGGCCAGATTTGAACAAGTACCCTAACAGACAGTTAATCAAGGTCAGAGCATCTTTGGGGCTCATCCCCCAGAGATGAGCAGAAACAGAGGCAGTGGTTGGGGTTTTTAATCTGATGGTTTTGGGGCCGGGATTATAGCAGGTCAAGCTGCGGGTGAACGATTTAGCTCAGCTGTCTATCACCAACATAACCTGAGGAAAACTAATAGGTTTGCAGCAAGAAAGCAAATGTAGTGTGTTTACTTTGGTTGGCAGGTGGATTGGACACAACGCGGCGCTGAGTTTATGACCTGAAGTCAGACTTCTGGCTTGTCTAATGTTTACTGATAAGCTCTGAGGTCTGGTTTGGGATTTGACGATGGCTTAATTATTGATTTAACTACCAGACTCCAAACAGACTGTGAACAAGGGGTTTTGAAAGAGTTTTCACCACTAAACAAGCAATATGAATTCTAGAGGAAAATTAAAAGCATTGCAGAATTAACTGAGAAAAGGAGGAATTTAAAAAGCAATGCGAGAAATGAAGCTGTGATTAAAGAAGTAACACAAATAAAAATATCTTTTTAAAATGAAAGTTGTTTTGTAAAATTAAATTTAGATTCTTCTAAATGACTCATGGAAATTCATTCATTTCACTTCCACAAGTGGTTTTTGAAAAGTCAGAATATTTGAACAGAATTAGAGAAATTTGTGTTGGATTCTGATAAAAATCAGAAACAGCAGCTCCTTGTACTTTTTACTGCTGCATTGAACAATGAAAAGAAAACTTAAGAAAAAAAGATACAGAGTTTTGATATTTATTTTTATTTTTCTTGCTGTTGGGGAATTCACAACAACTGTGCTTTAGTCTTAGCCAGTTGCGGATGATTCGGTTCAGATTTGACATCAAGAACCTTGACGTCTACCTCAGTGACTTTACAAAAACACAGATAATAAACCAGAGCGCTCACAGGGACCCGCCTTACCTCGGCCGTTCAGGGTGAGGCTGCACTCACTCCGGCCGTTGAGCGTGAGCGCGCATTCGCTGCGGGTGTTCAGGGTGTGGTTGTGCGTGTCCATGAAGGACAGAGCCTCGTCGCAGTTGGTGCCCTGCTCTGTGTAGTTCTTGTCCATGGAGTTGACCATAACCGTCATCTCTTGGCGGGTGCTGTTCAGTGTCTCCTTTCGCTTCTTCGCCAATTTCCTTTGTGGAAGGGGAAACAAACAAAAAGCACAAAATCAGACCTAAGTGGACGTAATGACCCCTCCAAGCCCCCAAATTGATCTGATAGGAGGCCGGTAGCAACGACTAATCAATGTAATGAGATGGCTGGGATAATCTGCCCTGGGCTGAGCCACGTTAGTTTTTATTTGGCTTATCCAAGCTGAGGAAAGTATAAATCCTTAGGAAGGTTTGACACTATAACCCAAATATATCAGTGGTCCTGATGATTTAAAATTAGCTTATATTATTTTGGGGCAGACGTATTAGAGCTGTGAACACTGAACTGAAACAGTCAACCTGCTTATACTGACCCACTTCAAGTTGATGTGTTTTAGCAAGCAAGCAGGTCCCAGTTCAACCAACATTAAAGCTTTGTATTCAGATAAATCCATACGAAGGTGCACACAAATACAATTAATTCATAATATGTAAAAGCTATTGAAAAATGTGTTTTATTTGCATCACAAAACAAAGCAGAGTCGTGTCCTTTGCGTGATCTATCCTGCACAAGAAATGTTTTTTGGCCTTTAAAGACCAATGTTTTTGTTCAGATTACTGAACAACAGGGGTCACAACCTCCTATAATTATTTTTTTTTTTTTACTTCAGGCTGTTAGACAATAACTTCTATTGATTTCCTTTGGGCATCATAATATTCTTGTACAGAGATGCCTTTATTGATTTCTGAGGCTGCAAACCACGAGGCACAAAAATGTTTGCTTTTTTGTACATAATCTGACCTCACTGTGAGTTTATTCTCTCCTTAACAACGAAAAAACTGACTCTGGTCCAATTTAAACCAGGTGCTTAAGATTATGGGGACTATAAATCCTAGCAGGTATGTGATGTTTCAATGTTTTTGGAGCCCAACTTAAAAGATGCGAATTTAACTGGTTAATTAAGATGCTACACGCCAGCATGCTAGCTAACACGTTTGACTTAAAAGTTGTGGAAATGACAATAACATTATGTAATTACTCAATATCAAGCCAGGATTTGCATATTTTCTGTCTACAGTGATGAAGATTCACTCAGCATGCTGATGTTCTGGGATGGTTCCAACAGCAGGACAGACTGACCAACTTTCTGATTAATTCAACTAATCATTTTTTTCATAGATTTTAATGGCAACAGAACATTTTTCTGTTAAGCAGGCTGTACATTTACACCGTTCATCCCGATATACATACTTTACAAAATAGAATCAGAAGCAGACTGATTGGACTTGATGTTTGACTAAATGTGTTTAATGTTTGACTAGATATTCCAGCATGTGTGTTTAAAATCATATTTACGATAAGATTTCATGGCTTTTGGTCAATAAAGATGTTCACTAAACCAGCTAATTCTCAGTGCATAAATTTTTTGGTTTAGTTTCCAGTGCAATTATTTTTATACACTTGAAATAAGACAAAACTAACTTAAAAGTAACCTTTCAGCAAGTTACAGAAGGTTTAAGTAAGTAAATCCTTAATGATGATTTAAAAAAAAAGCACTACTTTCTTCCTGAAAAGTTACTTGTAAGTTAGTTTTGTCTTATTTCAAGTGTATTAAGATATTTACCTTAGAAAGCAGACCAAAACTACTTGGTAAGATTTTGCATTTTTGCAGTGTGAAGACTAAATTTGCTATCCATTAGCCATGTTTAGAAGCCTCCTGAAGCTGACCCCAACCTTTGACATTATTGTTATGGTATTTTGGCAATAAACGCTCCCTTACCGTGCCACCCGATGAGACAATTTTCATACAGTTTTATGCACAATGTAGTAAAGAAGTGGAGCAAACAGCATGAGAACTGAAGTAATAGCCCTATCTGATGTCTGGCGCTGCTCTGTAGCTGGAAGGGAGCGAGCGGTGTAAAAATTAACTATGGCAACCCTCACACTGATTCTCGCACTCTGTTACTCTCTGCATGACCCCCTTTCCCTATCTGAATTGAAGCCTCTCTAGCGGACAACTGCTGTCTAATGATGCTCTCCTGCTGCTTTGTTTTCACAAATCTCCTCTGTTTATTCAATTTTGTCACTGTCTCATGCCATATGGCAACAGACTCCCGCTGCCTTCAAACAGCCATTTGCTCTGAAGGCCACGACGTGAAGCTAATAGCGGATCCATTCTTCAGAAAGCCGGGTGACAAAGTAGTTACATTTTCCCAAGCTGGACTCACTTTATGTCTTTAATCTGCAATTAGAGCCGGGAACAAAATGGCAATCTTGTCGTTCTTTTTTCCATTATATCTCCATAATGTAGTAAAGGAGTGAGGAGGGGCGAGGGCAGCTCCATGTACCCCGGGCGATATCGAGACTGATCCAGCACTGTGCGCACTCATGGAGGAGACGATTAACAACTATTGTGAGGCTGGTTTTAAAACTGTATCACTGTTCTTATTCCCACAAAGACTTGGATTTCCTCTTTTCCTGGCCTGTGTGACAGCTGAAGCGAGAACACTGAAGATAAATGAGGCTGCACAGGCACCAGTGCCAAAAATGAGGAAAGCGCCAGTAATACTAGGATGTTTGCAAGGCACTGTGGGTGTTAGATGAAGATTAATTGGCATGCTATTCTTTCCTCATTTGTGGAAGGGAAGAAAAATTAACGATAGAAGACTATAATACTGAGCCTGATATGCAAAGAGAGAGAGTGAGAGCAGGTTTACAGTGGATTGTTTGTTTAAGTTGATAAATGTGCCCATTTATAATATCTCCGGTTGGTTATTGCAAAGAGATCTTAATAAGAAATTTAAAGTAGCAACTGCTGAACAATAAAACAAGAAATTTTCCAATTGAATGACATGCATTTTCATTGGGAAAATGAGACGGCAGAAATGTTTGCAGAAGCAAAGAGCGAGCCAACACTTCAGGTAACTATTATTAGGCAATCCTCATTAGAAGATGTGTGCAGTTCAGTGCATGACAGGCATGGCATATCTGGGATCTAAGTGAACTGGACTCATACCTCGATGAGTTCACCCAAAAAAAATAAATAAATAAAAACGCAAGCATATTTCCTGTCACAATGCCAGGATGTCTGTTCATTTGGAGTTTAACGCGGCTGCAACTTCTAACAGAGGAGCTTCAAAACCTGAAGCTCAGCATGGTGGGGCTCATTTCAGCGTCAGAATGGCCTAAACCTTGTGACATTGTAACAAAGAAGGCTTCATTAAACGATCCGGATAAACATCAGAGGCGCACGTTGGTTTTATTTGACTGACATCCAGCAGGGAGGAGCAACAGAAGCATCTTTGATTAACTCAGTGGGGGGATTTCAGTGGCTGTGTGTACCGAGCTTTATTTCAAACCTTCCTCCAACCATGTTTAAACTATGTCATGTAATCATCCCACCTGTTTGCCTGGATACTCTGAAGCCATTTTAACAGAGAAATGTTCCTCAAAACAACAACCTGGCTCTGAACCTGAGGAAGACATCCTCACTTCAAGTCATAAATTAATGTTCAATAATCACCTTTTATTGTAAAGCTGAGTTCACTGAATCACTGCAATAGAACCAATCTGACAGCTTGAAGAAGCAAGTTAACAGATCCCAAAAAAACACAAGAACCTTGAAGAACAAATGGGAGAGATTTTGACATTTATCTACCTGGAAAGTCATTTAAAAGATTTTGGGACTCCAGAGATTTACACTGAGAGTAATTATCCATAAATCAAGAAAAGGTGAAATGGTGGTGAACCTTTCCAAGATAGGCTGGCAGCCAAAATTACGCAGAGTGCATCAACAACTCATAGGAGGTAATAAAAACAGTAAAATCAGAAGATTATTTAAAGCAGGGATTTTCAAGGTATGGATTGCGCCTTCGCTCCTCAGTGTGACATGAGGGAAATAATAAGCCAGAAAAAATTTACTGCGCATATTTAGCCAACTTGAACAAGTCCATGCCAGAGACCATATATGTGTGCATATATTTTTGTGTACCTGAAGCTATGGTGAGTGATGATTCTGGAACAATCAAATTTAAATAAAAATGACCATGACTATTTAAAAGTTTGTCTTCTACTGGGCTGGATCTGAAGATGCTTCTCTTCCACAGTGAGGTTTGCCAAGAGGTGCTAGCTTAACGGCACTCTCTTAACAAGACTCCTCACTGGCTCAGTTAAAGCCAGTGTTTACTTTTCACTGATGAAAAACTGGGAAAAAATAGCATCCATGGTAGAGTTTCAAGATAAAACATGATGCTGGCCTCACATGGAGTAGCTTGTAGAAAACACCATAGTCCCAAAAAGACATTTCGTGGGCCACTGAAATAAAAGTGGAACTTTTCTAGAAGTTGTCTGTCTTTGTAAAACCAGCAGAGAATTGGTGTTGATGGTTTGATGGTTCTGGCCTGTTTCACTGCTTCCGGGTCTGGACACCCAGCCATAATTGATGGACCCATGAATTTTGGTCTCTAACAGAAAATCCATACAGAGAATGTCGGAGCTTCCCTTTGCGATTCAAAGCTCAAGTGAAACTGAGTTATGTAGCAGAAGGATTTGAAGTGGTCCAGTCAAAGTCTGAAATTAAATCTGATTAAGATGCTTTAGCATGACCCTAAATGGGTTGTTAAAGCCTGAAAATCCCATTATCCGCTGAATAAAAGACAATTCCCCAAAGACAAAAATAATCAAATCCAACAAAAAAAAGCAGCTACTGATAAGAAAGACATCAGTAAAAGGGCAAATACATTTTCACTGCATTGTAAAAGCAGCATTTCCCTGTAGGTCAGCCTCCCTCAACGCTATAGTACTGCTTATGTTTGATAGTGCAGTTTTTTTTTTTAACCAGATCAATTCTCGCTCAGCACCCTCTTGGCCCGCTCCAGGTGTTTTCCCTTTTCTTCTTCCTCATCAAGATGCAGAGCTTGTAGGTTCAAAACTCTTGGAGGCTTGTACCAATTAATACAAATCTCGCCACATGTTCAACTTGTAAAGTTTAATGAAGGTGTTTGCCTCGAGCACTTTGTCTTAAGCATTGCTACATTTAGTACAACCCTCTTCCTGTCACCCAGTGCAATGGGAGTGATTATTAAAACTGACATATGGAAAGATGATGATAATGTCGGAATAATGAGTTACATGTAAATTGCAGACTCTTCAATTTCGACATAAAGCCTTATTTTAGGTATTTTATTTTTAGCATCTACACACATGATTTCATTTTCAAAAAGTTGTCAGCACCTGGTATCTATAAACTGACAATTTCCTTTAAATAACGTGTTTTAAATAAGTTGATTCAAAGCACCCTTGATATTCATGGGGCTTAGGGTCCAAAACTTCCCCCAAAATAGCTAAAAGCCGTGATAACTGACTATTTTAATAGTTATAACACTAAATATATCTTAACATGCATTAATATAGACAGTATAAATTGTGTTACCACTGCTGCAGAAGTTAGTATTTGCGTCTTCCTTATCTCTGCTTTTGGGGGTACAGCCAATCAGCAACAAGGAAAATGAATGCCTCTCCTGGATTGGCTGCTTTGCAAATATCAGCCAATCCAAGGTGGAGTAGCATAGTGTCTGTATCTCAGCATTGTCTTGAAAATATTTTAGATGTGCAGAATTTGGATTTACATTCCACAGTCAGTATATGAATGTGTAAATACTAAACCGGGAGTCAACTTTATAGCAGAAACATGGTCTTTGTTTCCAGTAGAAAATACTTAACTTTCAGTGCAAGAGTCAAAGTTTGTAATACGTTGTGGCTCCATTTAACCAGAGTAACAGTCATTATCCAGAAACATGGAACAACAGTTAACTTTTCTTGGAGTGGCCAGTCAAGGCAAATTATTTTATCTACCCTTTCAGTAACACTTTTCTTCAGTTGTAGTTATTACATTTCTATGTAATATTTACATATTCAGTATCTCAAAGGACAAACAAACATGCATTCAACGCCACATTTGAGGACTCTATAGCCACATCACATACCTAAAGTTTAGGAACAAGAAAATACAGACAGCCGATTGAGAGAGTGGCAAACTAAGTGCGTTTTAACTGAACTTCACAGCTACTTGATGGATGAATCCAGTTCTCATGGGAATAAAGACCCAATCACAACTCCTGCCCTGTGCCAATTGATCTTTCTTGTCCCCCAGCAGCAGCAGCATGCAAAGCAGCCGGTGCAGCCACCTGATTAAAAGGCAGTCATATATTTGATCGAACATGCAACCGCATCCCTAATGAGCTCTCTGACTGATGTTGTGATGGGCTTAGGGCCTCACAGTCACCTCTGGCGGTAAACCCAAAGTGCATATTTTTTTGGCCGTCCGTAGGATGTTCTCGTGGCTTTAAACGACTTTGATGAATGCGTCGGAACATTAATGGGTTTCATCAATCACACACGTGTTGTCAGTTTATGACTTGCAACACGGTTCCCATCAGAGATTCAGGAGAAAGTCCAAAAGATGGTCTGCAATTAATGAAGCAGCAGCACAAACTTTGGGTTTGTGCTGCTAAATGTTTGCTAAATTTGATTGGCTGATTGGACGAAGACTTAAAAGCAATATTTATTGTACACATTGTCAGGCGTTAATATTGTCGTATTTGCGTATCTGGACTTGCCTATTTGCATTTTCCTGATCTACATGAATGCAACAAAACAGCTTTTTATCTAGTAGTTCTTCTGTCAATCACTTTAACAAATTCAGATCTTGAAATATGTAGATAAATTTGCAATGGCCTTGAAATTTCTTGTTGCTGATCAGTTCTCCACTGCATTTTTCAAAATCATTTTTTTGTTCCAATTTTAAATGCTTTTGATTGTTGGATTTCACAATATCAGTATATAAAAAAGACTAAGTTGAAGGTGCTGGTTGCAAAAGAAGGATTGTAGCTTTACAAAACTCAAGGATTTGTTTTGTCATAACTTGCTTTCCAAAGCAACTTGTATAAACATTTTGAAAACACTTGATACAAGCACAAGTTGGTAGAGGTAAAACTATTATGCCAAGGTCTGAAAACACTCAAAGTAGACCCAAAATTTTTAGTTCAGTTAAATGGAAATTGTTCAGCATTGTTAAATCTTACTACAAACAACATATTTGCATGTTTTCAAATCTCTTCTTATCTACTCTTTCCTAAAAGACCAAATACTATTTTTTTTGGATGTTATCTCAAAGAAAAGTCAGTCAAAACGTCAGATAAGGTTCGCACAGTAAAATATTCAATGCACTACCTGATGCGATCAGCTGGCTTTCTTTAGATAGAAACTTTTTAAACTACTTTGAATAATTAACTGAGCTTATTGTACCGTTTGATTCACACACTGAACCCTTTAATGTTTCCACTGCGCTCCCTGGTTTGTGTAGGACATGCATGAACAAGCAACATGGCTGTGTTAATGTTGTAAGCAGTTTTATAAGATTTGCCACAAGAGGTTAACCTCTGTAAAGCACTTCATGTAACACTTATGGGAATAAAGTGCTCTGAGAAACAACGTTAAGCTGATTGATCGACAAAGAAGCACCAACCACTACACTTATTAAAGTAATGCTGTTTTAAAACGAGTTGGTGTGCAGTAAGTGTTGGAGAGCTGACTGCAGCTTCTACCTGAGCAACATGAGCCTGTAGTAAATGAAGGTTTATATTCTATCCAATGAAATCTCTTGAAAGCCGCAGCAACATCTGTCTTTGCTTAAGTCTTTACATCATAATTAAAATTCAGTGATGTTGCAAACAAATGTTGCTTTTTTGAGCACCTTTCACATACACAGCGCTGGAAAAAAAAAGAAGAGCCACTGCACTGAACCCCACTGAAAACTTCATGGTTCTTCCATCAAATATTAATCTCTGAACTCTTCCTGAGTTAAAACATTAGTATTGTTGTTTCTAAATGAGTATGAACTTGTTTTCTTTGCTGCATCTTTTTCGTTATTTTGACCATTTCTCATTTTCTGCAAATAAATACTACATTTTTGCTTTGAATTTAAAAGACATGTTGTCAGTGGTTCATAAAATAAAAGAACGACATTCATTTTATTCAAACATATACCGTGGAGGGTAAACCTATAGAAAGTGAAATCAGAAAAACCGAATTTTAAGGGGTCTCTTAATTTTTTCCCAGAGCTGTAGGTTTTACATTTTTGTGTGAATTCTGTTTTATCAACCAACTGTCCTGTGCCAAGTAAAACGCTGAGCGGACGCCTGGTGAAAAACATCTTGAAGGAATGAGAAAATCCCACACTGTAACCAGAAAAGCTTCAATTTCAGCAGATGTTTTCCTAAACACTTAATGTAATAATACCAGTGGCCTAAAGAGGTCCGATCCCTCTTATCCCTCTTATCACGTTCGCCTTAAAACCATAAACCTATGTTCTCCTCAATAAACTGCATGAAGCAAGGACATCTGTATCCAATAATAAAACAGCAAACAATGCTATGCTTCCTTTTTTGACTATTTGACAGCCAAACAATCTCTCCTTTGAAGACGCCACTCCGCTAAGTCATCGGGGCTTTGTGTTCAAGACAGCTGTGATCTAACATGAGTGACGCGCAGAGTATTCAGAGTAGTATTATCTCCAGGTGTATTCTGAGATGTTCTTTGATGTGAGTCAGCCTCCATTCTTTTCTCTGATCACAGCCCATCTCAAGACAGATTAGTCGGCATCCATCACAAAGGCCGTGCAGAGGGGAGCCGACGAGCTACGGTGGGGAAGGCAGAGCCGCAGAATAAGCTTCTTTACCATTAAATGGTGTGATGTCAAATCATCTGTATTTTTCGGAAGAAGCGATATTGGTTGGGACTATTGTTTTATCATGTTAGAGGCATGGAAGTAGAAAAGCAGCTAATCTGTGATCACATCCTGCTGGCTGAAGACACAAGTCCACCATAACCAAAGAGAGTCAATGGTACGGATGTGCATCAAATGGCAAAAAACATGCGTTTAACATAAGCAAAAAAGGATGTTGGGGTAAAGAAAAATTTTTAAAAAATGATTGCATGCAGATTGAGTTTAATCAATATGGTGAAAATCTTTGCTCATGCTTACATTTCCGGGGTGATAAATGCGGTTAGCTCCACACTGACTTATTTATCGCGTCTTAGTAGGTTGGGAAAATATTCGGACAAACTCAGTGAAGTCCTGCTCAGAACTGAAGTATAAAAGCTCTGTGATGGGCACCTCAAAAACTGCAGTTTTGACAAGTCAACAGAGATGAAACCACTGGAGGCGAATGAAAAATTCACACTCAGTAAAAATGCATCAGCAGCTGCATTGATTTTTTTTTTTTTTCCATCCTCGTTTCATAAGATAAGTTTGGCAGTTGGACAATCATTAAGACAGCAAGTTGAGCTTCATCCCTTCTTAAACAAATTTCTGTAAAGTGCAACAGAAATTATGTCAGTAGCAGCATTCCAGCGTCAGGTTTGTAATCGCGGGGGCGAAGCGGCGCCTGTCTGCTTTTCGTCAGAAGTCGTGCCAATGTGACATACAGTATGATGTGCTCATAGCGTGGAGATGCATTGGAGTGGCGTATCCCATCCTTCCAGCAGAGATTACAGCTGGGCCTCTGTAATAGCTCTGGGCAGGAGGTGGATGACATGGCTCTTTGCATGCATGAGGGAAACAGCGTGTGGGTGAGAAGCATGGCACTAACATTACACAAAGTGGTTACTTACAGGTAGTAAGTGTAGGAGTGATAGGTTCTTCTGCCGAGAGGGGTGGTGGTAGGATTTAAGCAGTGGTGGAGGAGGTGGGGAGGGGATGGAATGAAAAGGAAAGAAAAAGTAAAAATATATTAATGTTTGAAAAAAGAGTAGAAATGAACAAAATCAGATATGGTGGCACACGTGGAGGTAAAACCAGTGATTGTGAGGGCAAAGGTGATTGCTTGGAGTCATGTCCTGTTCAGTTAGGGAGAGTCTAAGTAAAGTTCAGAGAAGTTTAACTGAAGTGAAACTAACCCCTTTTTTTAAATCAACATGTCATTTTATACACTTATAAAGAGAATTACCATATCTGACCTCTGAGGTTGGAGCCTAATGAGTGACTCGGATGTCTAAACACAACTCCGATTCCCTGGTTGGTGACGGTAAATTAGACAAAATTCAACCAACGGAGTCTCCTCCATCTCCGGTTTGATTAAGACTAATTGAAAACAATTCCATTACGTGGTGCTGATTTTCACACCCACCCACTGATTGCTGAGCTACACAAACAGGGCTATGCTGTGGGAAATGGAACCTATATTACCAGCAGGAGTAAACATGGAACATGGCGCTGATATTGCAGTAAATGACACAGATCTGCCTTCCCAGCCGTCTACGTTTACCAGATCTACTGTACGACAGGCCGTTTATTAATCCTTAAACATTTTCACATTTTGTCACATTACAACCAGAAACGTCAATGAGTTTTTGTCATGTTTTGGTTTGGAATACTTTTTTTAATTTTAAGTCAACAATTTAATACAACTTTCCACAATTTTATCTCCGACTTGTCTGTTTCTAGTAAACTTTATTTCAGGGTGTCAAAGTAGTGTGTCACATCTTTCAGATTTCATACACAATCCTTAATTTTACTTTCACTTCCTTGCGTTGGTCGACCACATAAGCATACAACGATGTTTGAGGATGTAACATGACAAAACAATTCAAGGAAAACGAATATTTTAAGACACTTTGAGCTAAAAATATACAATGGAAAAAGCAGCTTACACTCAACCCAGGCTAAACTTCAGAAATATTCTGCAGAAAAGTAACTCGTATCCACGGAGGAAATATCTATAAAAACTGATAGAGTGTTATTTCAAACCTTTACTTTGGACAAAAGGGGGCTGATATTTGCTGAGCATTAGTTCCCCTGATTAGTGGGATTTGTGCAGTGGGTATCTCTAGAGTATGGGGTCCAAGAGCTAATGTAAACTTTGCCTTCAGCTATGCAGCCAGGCTCTTCTTCCTTTTGAGCCTCTCATCTTATTTTCTTTCTTATCTCCTCTACGCCTCCTCTCCACACCACAACGTTCGAAAAACATTTTCCCCCTCTATTCCCATTCCGGTATCACTGAAGTGCTGCACATTTGTTTGAGGGCGCCGTAGAAACGGATTAATTTTTCATGTCACACTTGTATCCCGTGGATGTAAACAGCGCAAATGGGCCGTATCAACATTATCAAATTAATTTTTTATGACGCCACTGATAATGCTACCATTCTGAGGAAGAAACATGGGAAATAATAATAATAGAAAAAAAGAAAATGCTTACTTTGTTGCATGTTGCAAGTGACTTTAACCTCATCCACACAGATTTGAAATTGTATTTAAATGAGAAAGGAGGTCAAAAAGAAACAGCTTACCTTTTCTTCATGAGGAGCACCACGCCTAGGAAGATGATGACGAAGAGGAGGATGCCAGCGATGACGCCTGCGATCTTTACAGTGTGGTCAGTTTGCTTCTCCGGCTCGACGGCGTCAGGTTTGTGAGTGGCTGCTCCTGAAAAACATCACAATGTGTTAGGAGACGTTGATGTGTTAGCTACTCATGCTAAGATGTCTGAGTCTTTATCAGAGCAGGTAGAAAGTCTGCACTGCATTGCATGAGACTAACAAATGTTATTATTGTCATTTATTTGTTTTTGCTTGACATGTCCGAAAAAAATCTGATCCCGCATTTCTTGGATGGAGATCAAATCATGTAGGTTAAAGTATCAGTTGCATTGTTGAAGTGTAATTGAATGTAAAGCTGTGCATCTGATGGCCTTATCATATTGGGCTAAAACTGCGATCCTTGGGGACAAGGATTCCCGAAGAGGACAAATAATCACTACAAATAGTGAACCAACTGTAATGTTGTAGCCGACCACCAATCAAGATCTTTAAAAAACCTGAGTTGCCAATTAAGTATCAGTCGATCAACTGTCTTCCAAAATTAACCAAATCAGGGAGGATTTATCAGTGCACTCCTGATCATTAACTGAGTTATTTATGAAACAGGGCCAACTCCCCAGCTGTTTCTACATAATGCTACACAATAAAGACAATAAAGTCCAAGTATTGGGAAGGTCTTTGTTTAGTCCACATCTATCACAGGACTGGAAATGTAATATTATTGGTTTACTGTTCCAGGAAGTCTTTAAAACATGACAGAAAAAGTGAAAATAAGAATATCTACACAAAACAAGTTCAATTTCTCCCAGGGAACTTACAGCTTTTTGTGTTGGTGTGAATAAAATCCCTTATTGCAACTAATTCTGTTCTACAGCTTGAGTTTTTTTATACTGCCTTCTGAGTTTGGTTTTGTTCTCCTTTGACATTTTTTACTGCTTTGTCCAATTTTATATTTTTTTCCTGCAAGTGGTCTGAATTTTTTAAAGATTTTTATCCACCTAAGGATTATATTTTCCTCGCATATCTGACAGCAATGAAGTTTTACCGGTACAAGGCAGAGCTGAGATCTCCTCTCCATAGAGTTGGATGCAGTGAGTAAAATTTAGGAGCCACAAATATACACAAAAAAGTAAAACAAAGCAAAAACTAAAAGTAACTTCCAACTGTCCCAAAGACTCCACCTTTGGCTTTGTCCTTTGTGGACAATCAGGAATCTGTGGACAAAGCTGCACCACTAGAGATAAGTGTGTACCTACTTTACCCTTGGTTAATCACATTTGGGGCAAATAGTTCTTAAGCTGTGGAAAAATGCGCAATGCAGGGCAGAAAAGATAATACCCAAGAAGATAAAAAGAACCAAAACACTAAATATCAGCCTGGGAAAAGATAGCCCACATAAGACGCACAAGAAGATTGGAGTTCTTTTAAAAAGCAGTTTTTTTTAACAGCATCTGTTTCTTGGGAAATGATAAGAACTGCTTGAAAAAGAAAAAAAAAAATAGAAGAATCCCAACCGTCCACCTGAGAAACACCATTATTCCTTGTCACCGGTCGTAAATTTAGAAAAATAAATGGTCATGTCAACCAAATCTTCAGGTGAGATTCCCATTTTCTTCCCCTCTTAAAAAAAAAGAGTAGATATCCATCCCGGGATAAATTTGACATATTGTTTCAGCTCTGTTGTGCCGTTATCAACAAGATTTATTTGAAAAATAGATATAATTTTAGGCAAAACGGTGAAGGATTGCCAGTCTGTGAAAGACATCATGTCAGCAGTGATGGAGGTGATTTTGTCCCCAAACATTGTTTCACACTAATCTCGCAGAAATGCTGTCAGCATCAAATCCCCGTCCGAGCTTCGAAAAAGCTGAAGGTTCATCCACTATTCCTGCGATTTAGCAGCAGAGAGATCCAGGATCTCTGCTCACCAATGAGGAACTGGGCAGATTCTGAATAGTTACTCTTTAGCATAATTGTGTACGCTTGCAGTTGTCACAACTAACAACCAACACTCACCTAATCTGCCTAAAAATAATGAGAAATATTCATGAAGCGGGATTAACTCCTGTCAGAAATCTTCTGCGGTGAGTAATCAAAACAACAATCGCTCCTCATGCAGGCTTTTCATGTCCACTAATACGGAAGAGATGAAGGTAGAAATAAATTCTTTGAATGCCTTTGAGTTAATCATAATGCTCCGATGCAAATTACAAGAGGATAATCAAAAAAACTGCACACATGTTTTGCTTTTCTCCCGTTGAGGGAGCTGTGAGTGAGATCACGTGTGTGAGTGAGTGAGTGGCTTTGGGCCTGACCTGTTAGCTGGTTGTCCCCGGCCGCTGGCGCGATGCGGATGTAGGGGGTGGTTAGCTGAGTCACGAGTATCGCAGCTGAGTAAAGTCAGTGGATCCAGGACGGCATGCAGGACGGAGACAAAAGAGAAAGAGAGAGAGAGAGAGAGAGAGAGAGAGAGAGGCCACACTGAAGCTGGAAGCACCATCATGCAACACAGAGTCAGAGAAACACAAGCAAAACAATTCACGTTTGTTTCGTCAAATATGGAAAAAAAAAAGAAAAAAAAAAAAGAAAAAAATCGGTGGCAGCTTGAAATTTAGCTTTTACTGCAGAAGCAGAATCTCATACTGAAAAATCAATTTGAGGAATTTGAGGCACTGGTTTGGTGGCTGTAGTTTATTGTAAAAGTACTTTTCTGTAATCCATCATACTGGTGGTACTTCCAGATGGAGAAAACTCTTTGACCACTTCCTGCTTCTCTTTAGCTCACCTCACAGGTTTTCAACAGGTTTTTGGTCTGGGACTGACATGGCCTTGAAAGAAAAGTTTGATTTTGTTACAAGGAGAAAAACTTCTTTGTCGATATAGACAAGTTTTAAATCTTTATCCCATTGAAAGACTCAAACACGACAAATTTTCAGTTTACTGAACACAAGCCATCTGATTTTAATGTTATAGTAAAATCCGTTTTTAAATGAATTCATAGTGATGTTCACTAACAAACATTTGCCAAAGCCTTTGGAATAGTAATAAAACCACAGCATCACAGATTCTCAACTATACTTAACAAAGAGTCTGAGGCACCGTTTTAAATGGTCACCCTTTGTTTATGATCAAATCCACCTTATATTTATGCCTCAGGAAACCAAAAATAATGGATTTGTAAATAAAAACCTCTGATTGACTGAAAAATAAAGTACACATTTTCAGTCACATACATTTGAAATAAATTGTGAGATACAAACTATTGTGCCACATGTAAGGCAAACATCTTACATCACCAAATGTGCTGAAATTAAAGGTTGGCATATTCAAATTTTCAGTATAAATTTACTGCTGTAGAGGACAAATGTACGCATCATTAAGGGGTGCAAACAAATGTATCCGCCTCCGTATATCCTTGTGAGAAAGATCTGGAATGCTAAAATGTTTTCCTTCAGGTGATACATGGCTCCCTATGATCCTTACACTTGTATGTGGAACTGAACTCAGCCTATTGACCCATGTAGACGTGGTCATTTGGGTCTTCTGCAATAAATCTATAGTGCAACTGAATGCAGACAACACAATATATGAGACTGTCGGGCCATGTGGCAGAACCTCCCACAACCCAGAACGGATTGTGACTATGACTCCCTCTGGCCTTATCAATTTTGCTCCCAGATCAATGGTGCTTAGACTTCATCACCCTTAATGCGAGGAGCAGGACATTCGCCCAGCATAGCTAAGTACCTACAGGCCTTGCCGGGCACACGGTCTGCCTCCAAATCACAGAAAAACACATGTTCTCAATCAATACGGTGTTTCGCAAAAGTATTCATACCCGTTGGGGCTTTTCAGATTATAGCAAACAGCAAACTTAATAGGTTTCTATATGATTGACCAGGACAAGACTGTGGATAATTGTGAAGCGGAACAAAAGTGATGGACGGCATTCAGAATTAAAGAATGAATAAACAAAATCTGAATGCTGATAACATTTACTTTATATCCTGAAATAAAGTCCAAGGTTCATGAAGGATGTTGGAAATTAAGTTATTTTAAACTTGTTTAGTTTTGCTTATTTGTTCCATAACCCTTAACAAGTGAAAGTATACTTATCTATTTGCAGTCGCTGTAGTTTTAAAGTGTATCAAATTGTCAATATGACTGACGTAAAGTGTTTCTGCTGGCCTATCAGATTATTTACTTTCATGGTGATGATGTTGAACCTGAAACCAGAGCTACAACGGAGAGGTTTGGATTGCTAAATACTCATATGTTAGAATGTCCTAGTCAAAGTCCAAACATAAATCCAACTGAGAATTTCAGACTAACCTCAAACATTGATGTTCAGAGATGCTCTTCATTCAGTCTGACTGAGATTAAGGTATTTGGCCAAGAGAAATAGACAAAACTTCCAGTCTTCTGATGTGACAAAATGCATAACTCCAAAAGACTTAGAGCTGTAAATGCAGTTAAGATTTTTCCTGCATAGTATTGACTCAGATATATACACCATCCTATTGTCTGTCACATAACCCCCCAAAATGCATAAAGGTGTGTTGTTTCACGGCAAAAACTAAATCTTAAAAAATTTGTGCTGTTGCAATGTGAGAAAATGAGAAAATGCTTTGCTAGAAACTGTGCACTGATCCAAATCCATGCGACAAAACTGGTGAGGTTGTAGAGTGTAAACGCAAACATAACAATCTGGGAATGTGTTATTTTGTACAATCTCAAAAACCAAATGCAAGTAAAAAAAAAAACAACAAGCATCTGATCAGGTCCTACCTTTGGTCGCCACCCTGACACAGTCAATTTTGGTTTCCTTTCAATACAGATAAAGAAAGAGAGAGAAAAAGAGGAAAAGTGGAAGAAGAAAAGGATCACAGGTTATTATAAAAACACAAAGCTACACATATGACAGCAGCAACACCTGTCCACAGCACCCATCGTTACAAAGACACAGCGTGGCCGGTCTCCTGCTGGCCCCTATCATCTGTTGAGCTCAATGACTGTGACACAAAATGCAGCTAAGCGAGGCCCCACAGCACAGATTAGAGGTGCTGAGCTGCTGATTTGTCAACCAACAGTGATCCATCTGCGGCTCGCGGCTCGAGGTGTCCAGCCGGTGTGGAGAACCCACCGCCCTGTGACAGGCGACGCCGACACTAAGCAGGGCTCCAGCATGAAACATCAGGGAGACTCTCAGAACAGGCTGTGGAGATTCTGCTCTGACAACAGCCTTCGAAAACATGTATACATGAAAGCCCTCCGCTGCTGGCGGAGAAGTCTGCTGTCAGAAAGAGTCTGGTGAGCAGGAAAAAAAACCGGACAGACAGAATTGGGGATCCGATGAGTAATACGTCACGAAAGATGGGAGCGGCGTGTCGCACCGCGCTCGTCCCTGCCAAGCTGTCCGGTGAGCAGGTAACATTTAGAGGCAATAAGAGGCTTAATGACGAGAAACCGAGAACAAAAATACATCACCGTTCATGCAATCTCTGGGAACATTACTGCTGCTTTTAAGCTGTCAGATGGTCCTTTTATTATAGGCAATGTCATGAGAAGTCGCACTGGATTTTTACTTGAGCTAAAGGCTAAAGAAATTCTAGTTATAGGTGGCGCACACCTCCTTTAAGAGCTTAGTTTGTCTAAGAGGCAGAACGGAATCATGTCTGTGTTATTAGACACTAATTAAGGCTCCAAGGACCTTCTATTGACAGCGAATGCTTGGGAAAAGAAAGTGACCGCTGTGAACCAAAACATCAAACATATAAATGTCAGAATGTCTCCGTTATAGGCACAGAGCTGTGAGCAACAGTTTCACTTAGAGGTTTCTATCCACTCACCATCAACATGAATGTCCATTTAATTTAAACCAGAGGTCAACAACCTGTAGAACTCAAAAAACTGCTTGGCCCTAATTTTTAATGTATAGAATTAGTGAAGAGCAGAAAACCCTTAGAAAAAAAGGAAGCTTATCAAAGTTTAGGAACACCAACTGGATGAACGGCTCATGTTTTCTATAGTTTGATCAAAGAACTAAAAATGTACATATAATTTCAGGTTTAGAACAAAGAAGAAAGTGAAAATGTTACAAAAAGGCAAATGCTTAATTGGATATAATGAACTAAATCTACATGCCTACAAAGCCCAATGACGAAAAATAACCTTGTATTGCCACCGTTATAGAAATTCAGAAATTCTGCGCAAAAAAAGGAAAAATAAAATGCAACCAATATTTCTTCTCTATCTTTGTATTTAAACATATTTCTCAGGTCTTTATTGGTTTTGGTCATAGTTACGAAGAGTCACCGTGAAAGGTCTAAAAGTCCATTTCTGGTTCTGGAGTTGCAGCTAGAAGATCCCTGGATTGAACCATTCAACTATTTCTGTACCATTTACCTTTCCAATGTGGAAAGATAAAGCTAAATATAATCATACATTCAAAAATTACCCATACAGACTAACAGATATTTGCAGACCTGCTAATTGTAGGTTAAATGTTGCAGATAAACCATGTTTTCTGTCAAGCTTCTGGCATTGTTCTGACCGCATCGTGACAGATCAAAATTGGTCAATTTTACTGAAATTCTTTGGTTTCCTGTGTTTTAAAGTGTTACGAGCATTTAAAACAAGAAGCTGAATATTAGCCTTTTCAGCTTTTGTAAAACCAGTTTTGATGAGCTGTCCATTTAGATTTGAACGGGAGTTGATATATTTGGAGGAAGTACTACTTGGTGGCTCAGCATGATCCTACCACCACCATGCTTGATAGTTATAGTTTTAACAACGAAAGCATCACATCTTTCTCTCCAGAAGGTGTGTGGCTCATCTTCTGGGCAGCTGACTTGGGAAAACAATGGGCACCAAGATCACGACAGACACAAACCATGGTGATTTCCAGGTTGTTGTTAAGCATCACAACTAATTTTTTTTTATTTTGCATTGGCACAATCTGCTCCTTCATCAGCAGTGCTGCCAAACACACATAAAAACATGTTGTTGGAACGAATAAAGCCTGTTGACATCAACCAGAGCTGAACTCAATGCAAAATGTCTGAACTATACTTAAAAGCTATAAGTCCAAAACAGGAACATTGTACCTGAAGTCTACCATTTTACCAAGGAGAGTCACCTGTCCAGTAGGATTATGCTAGATGTTCGTTATGTCTATAAAGGTTATGTGGTTGATAACAATAAAAACCTTGATGCGAGTTAATGTACATCTCAGAGCCTGTTTGGATTATTTTGACCGTGTGCCATTTCTTACGAACCCACATAGTCCTGGAAAAACAACAGGTCAAACAAACGTCTATAAATGTGCATGAGCTTCAGACTGGACTTGTAAGTCAACACAGACTCTCCTTTTCCCCATCTCCCCACAAACTGACTTGTATCTGTCAGTGCTTTAGTCTCAAGAGCAAACTTTGCTAATTTGATTCAGCGCTGCCTCGTGTTATTTGTACTGCCTCTTTAAAGACGTGCTGGTGTTGCTCAAGGAGGCTGTTTATGGTGATTCTCATTCAGGACACAATCGGCAGGGCTCTTGAAGTCACGACCGCGTGAGCTGCACAGGGGAGGGACCCTCCAAGTGCCACTTCATGACAGCAGCTATGACCTGGAGGATTAGTCAGCCCCGTTGTTATCCCCCCCCCCAACTCGCACACTTAACTGCAGATCGCATCTTAAATGCTGTTTGTCAAGAGTTTGTGTGGGGTTTGAAGCAAAGCTCCAAAAGCAAAAAGGCAGGAAAACAGCACACCAGTAATGCAGTGAGGGGGTAATGCCATGAGATGCAGGGCTGCATTTGAAGCTGGACCCTGTTGGAAGCTGCTACATGTTACAGTTACTGCCGTTTGGTCAGAAGTTCGAATGAAACTGCTGGATGCAACAATCTGCTCCTACTAGCTAAAAATAGTATGTTCAAAGAAAAGGAGTTCAAATCTTAGTCAGACTTTTACTTTTATTTAAATCTACTTTGATATTATTTGGAAGAAAGTAAGCGGCTTAACGAGAAAAGGTAGCAGGACGTTGTTGGGAAACTAAATGATGGAATAATTATTTTCGCAGCTTTGACTTTTTTTTTTTTCAAATTGTGCTCATCAGTTTGATTCTCACTAACTGAAGTTGATTAAATTAAGAACAACAAATTAGATTTTCTCTCAATTATAATAATCTGATTATGTTGTTACTCAGTTGAGACAGTTAATTGTATATTTGATTAAATTGCAGAAAACTGAACCAGCAGTAATTATGTTTCTGATTTTTTTTTTTACTCAAACCAAAAATCATATAAATGGATATTTCCATTTCAGTGTCCACAGTTGGAACGGATGCTCTGCAATGATTTGTTGATATTTAGACAAATTTGCCTCTTATTTTGTGCACACCGTTTTAAATTTGGTGGGCAGTTTAATGACCACAATGTAAAAACTTCCAGTAGCTACAACTTTATATTTATCATGTCTACTGACCCTTTGCAACTGCGTCACTTAATCGTTGGAAGAGCCATGATGGACATCAGAAATGAGAATTGGGAGTGGTGAACTGAGCGATTAAGTTGTTTTTATATGTATTAAACCAAATAAACATAAAAATCTAAACAATATGAAAAGAAAAATACAATTTAATAAAAGCCCCAAAATAAAATAATGGCTATGCATTTACATAAAATCCAAAATCAAAATTAATCATCTACCAATTATACAAGAAATACAATGAAAACAAAAATAAACATAAAAATTTTAATTGTGCATTTCTCTGAATTTAACTGTGGTGAGATCAATATAAAATAAAATAAAAAATAGTTGTCTGACACCCACCCCATTGGCTGTGCTGACGGCCTGGTAGTAAATACTGTAGCTCTTCTGAGGCAGCAGCGGGGCGTTCCAGTAGCCATTGTAGGTCTTGTTGTCGCCCACGGTGAAGGGCTGGGGCGAGTGGATGCCGGCGGCGGGGAACTGAGCAGTGAAGTAATACTGCGAGTTCAGCAGCGTGGCGTTCTGGAAGTGAATGGGAACTGGGTAGCAGCGTAAGATTTCCGCGGTGCCCCGTGCTCTGCGTGGACGTTCCTCCTCCACTACCACCTGGTACACGCTGCAAACACAGAGACCAAACCACATCAGCTAACTCCACTGGGCATTAGTTGAATGCTATTGGCAACTTGCACGCTTTTTCCTTTTTCTGTTTTGCTAGTTGTCTTTTTTTAATATAAACAAAACAGGCATGCATGCTGCAATGCTTAATTTGTCAGAAAATCCCATTCCATCCAGAAAACAGTGGGGAAAAAAACACAACTTGTTCTCTCAAAAGACAAACTAATTTCACAGAAAAGACTACAGCAAAATATATGAGCTGTAACAAAAGGAAAGGATCTCATTTTCTTTGGTTTTTCATCATTCAGCAACTGAAAAGGTTAACGGCACTTTCCATTTCTCCACCGCTCGAGCTGAGCTGTTAGTGGAACCAAAACTACAGCTTTGTGTGTCTTGACAGGGATGACATTGTCTCTGAGCCGGCCACTTAGTTTGAGGGAGAGCCTGTCTTGTAGCTGTCCATGTTAGTATGCATCACACATCCACCTGTTAAATCTATTGAGTGACAAAGAGTCTGTTTACAGCTGCCATAGGGAATAAGCAGGCCTGAGTGAGAAATAGCGCTACTCTCTAAAAGAGAAGAAAATATAGCTATTGTGACCCAAAAAAGTGCCAAAATAAAAAACAAACAGGAACATTTATGAGGAAATTTAAAAGGTGCCTGTTGGGAGGTGTGTAGCACTAGCATGTTGATCTACAATTACATATTCCATGTGGTTTGCAACCAGCAGTGTAAGTTAACATTAGCTAAATGCTAAGCTACTGTGGGCTAGCACTGTCATGTTACTTCATGAAGCATAATAGCAGTGTATAAGCAAAAAAAAAAAGTATGTATTTTGTGCAGCTTTAAAAACACATTATTATTAAAATAACTTAGATGCATTTTTATGTTCAGGTACGTACTTTAAAGGTAGTATTTGAGAATTTTAAAAGATAGCCCCTTGCCTAAAAGAACACTTAATGTACTATTTTAAATGGCTTTTTGTGGTAGTATTACGTACATTGAAAATAAAAAAAACATTTTCATTAATCTTCATAAAGAATAAAACTCAAATTCAAACTTAAATATAACAGCCTTAGATCTTAAAAGCTTTAAAATTAAGGAAAACACAAGTAGGTGTTTTACCTCACACACTGGTTAACTAGTTCAAATGCTTCAGCAATTTGTGAATCTATTTAACAATGAAGCACATTTATGATTACACACTGAAGCTTAGTTTCTACTTTATGAAAATGGTAGGTGGGCTAAAGTGAGCTTGGTTGAGTGTAAATATAGATGGAAAAAAAAATCTTTGCTGAAGTAGCTGTACTCCAAAGCCCTGCAGATGATCAATTGTTCCCCACGGATGGTAGTAGATGACTAAGTATCCCCTTGTGTGTACAAGCAAATGCTCTTTAACCCTACAGTTTATCATGAGGTGCTTGCAGTGTCATTAAAATCTTCTCTCTTTGCTCTCAGTGGGTGTGGCCCAATTCCTTAGAGCTCTCCTATTTAGCAACAGGGTGGGGAGGTAATGAAATATTTAATCCTGTTCAGTCTGCTGGAGAAATCAGCCTTTAATTACTGTCCCCTATTGAGAGCAGAGGTCAAAGGGCAGGTAGGGATGGTACATCGGGAGCCACGTAAGTAGCCTGAGAGCAACAGAGAAATGACTGATTAGTCTGCAAGGAAGTCTGAGCCAAAACACTTTAGATCTGGTGTGAACTGTCACTGACAGTATATTAGTCAAGATAAACTATGGTTGAAAAACGCTGGGGGGAAAAAAATTGCCCCTCAGACATTTATTCTTGCTTTGTTGTCATATTTAGATGTTCAAATCATTTTTTGGGGGGGTGGGGGGGGGGGGGGTATTTATTTTCCGGACTATAGAGCGCACCTCACTATAAGCCGCACCCACAAAGTAAAAAAAGAAAAACTAAACAAAACTGGAAACGTACATAAATAAGCTGCTGGTATCGCTGGCCCTCCCGGTTAAAATCTGCTGTTCAGGACGCAGCCCTGCATCCCCAACGCCAAACTTAAACTCGTTCACGTCGAGTTTACGTGCAGCGGGTCTATTTCCTTCCTGTACTACCAGCGTTCAACTTAAAATCGGCATCATTTTAACGTCTTCGTGTGGTTTCCATGGCGAGGGGTTCTGAGTCTGAAAACATTTGTCCATCATGCCTGCTGATAGCAGGTGCTTGTCCTAAATGAAAATTAACGCTTTCTTCTTTGATTTCCAATTTTGACTTCCAATGATTCCCTTCCTGCTAAAGAGCCCCCTGGTGGTTGAAGAAAAATCCACAGAAAAGAAGCATGTTTCATTTATTAACTGAAAAAGCTACTCAAACTAAGCTAGCCCTTTACAAAACAATGAATGTCCTGATGGTAAAGAACAAATTAACTACAATTAACTATATATTTTTATTCTACTTTCACAATTGTTACCCAGAGGTGATTCCTGCTAGACGATTAGAATCAAGAAATTACCAAAATATAGCCTATTAGATAACATGAAGTAGGCTAAAACTCATAATACCCCGATTCACAGACATTCAAGAACAGAAGAGAAGTGAAAGCTATCAGTCTGGAAATGATTATGAATATATTTCTCAAGCTTTGGGAAACCAGCAACAGACAGTAAGTGACATTAACAAATGGAGAAAACAGTTCCAAGATGAAAAAAATTATTCCAGGAGCACATGAACAAATTCACCCAAGAGTCACAAAAGAAATCAAGACATCTTTTAAACACCCCAGGCATTACCTGCCTCAGTTAAGGATTGTGTTTATAAAAAGCATTAAGTAAAACAGAAGGCAAAAATAGCATCTATAACAAAGTTAAAAAGTCAAAACCACTGCAGATCAATAAGATTACAAACTTTCATCTCATATTTGCTTAGAACAACATATTTTTTTTCAGTAAATAAATGCAATCTAAGGACATTTTTCAATTGGTCTACATTGGTCTATATCTGCGTGATCAAAAACCCAAACCAGAATAAGGTGGTAAATATTTTTTCAGTCAAATTATTGACTTTACAACACATCATGTAAATCATTAAGTTTATTATCACATAAATCAGTATGTAAAATGCCAGTGAATCACTGGCTCACCCCAGCTGTTTCTTTATAATATGATGATATGGCTGTGCTTATTGACAGACACAGTTTTAATAGAGTTGCTTTCCTTTCCGCAGGCTAAGTAGAAAGTGCCACAGGCTATGAGGCTCCAAGGAGAAGAATGCTTGTAAGGTGGAAATCCAAACCAGTCAGAACCAAAAAAACAATATTTTAGCTCACAACAAATTCAAAATAAAAAAGGTCTAGTTATCATAATCGGTGTTTGTAACATAAGTTCAGATGCTTTAACCAAGTTGAACTGGCACATGAGGTTGTTTTTTGTACTATGAAATGCATTAACCTTTTTTTTGTTCCCCTAATTGCTGCCAACTTGCTAATAAGCCTTTAAGCAGTTGACACTTTGTCACCTCTTGCTGAGTTCACAGTTTACATCATGAGTCATTTTGACAAACCCGAGACATTTTAGTCAGTTTCTTGATTTAATGTGACACAAAAAAACAAACAGCAGATGAACCACAATGGCTCTGATGAAATCTTCTAGAGCTGGAGACACGATAGTTCCAACATATTTTTGTACAAAGAAAACTAAAACAACTTTGATACTAAAGATAGAAAATTTGAGTCATAAAGATTTCAGATCTATAAAACTGATTGATTATGGTGTCATAAGGAATAACTGCCAATATAAACTGACTGTTAGACTTCAAATCAAGCATTTCGCAATTAGTATTAATTCTCTTGTCCTTGACTTATTATTTTGTCCAGATGCCAGAATTGCAACAAACTCTGCTTTGAGTCTTTGATTTGACTCCTGCTTGCTCTGCATTATGTGTTAATAATACCAGACAGGCTTGACTTAGACTTAAGTCCTTATTCTTGATTTTCTACCACATTATCTCTCTGCAACAACATCTTACAAATGACTGGACATCATAATGGAAAGACAGCCACATTGCTGCAACAAGTGCTGTTGTATTTACTTATAAGTTTGCTGTCCACTTCTAAGAAAGAAGGTAGCAAATATGCAATCAAAGATAAGCCTAAACAAGATTACACACAAACGTTTAACAATCAAAGGTTCTTTACCAGACATTGTAAGTGACAACTTTGGTATTATATGATGTGGAAATATAATGGTATTTTAGTTAGTATCAAAAACTTTAGTCGTTTTTTATTTTAGCCGTCTGCTTGTTACAATCAGCAGTTGCACTATGAGTTTATTTACTATTTATAAGGAGTATTTTGAATATTTAAAGCAGTTTAAAATAACATAATGTCTCCTTCATATATGTTACATCTGATTGTTATTCAAGCAAACAGGATTATGTTTACTGCATATCAGCACATAATTAAGATCACAGTTATTCAAACCAGTGGCACCAAAAATGTTTCTATAGTTTTTATAATGTTTTTTCTATAATGTTTTAGAGTCACCCAGCCAGAGTTCAGACAGGGATGTGTTAGAGAATCAGTAGATGGAACTAAACATTAGAGTGATGGTCAGGAGGCCTTCTGACCTAAGATTTTAACATTTTTTAACAAGAATAAGTCATCAAATTGGACAAAAAAGACCAAAAACGTAAATATTTTTCAATTGATTACTGTAAATAGTTTTTAACAGACCGAAATGAAAATAAAATATTATTTCCAAAACTGATATTTCTTTTTAATTTTGTCTTGTTTGAGAAATGCCTCCATCAAAAACAGACAGCTTAATTGATAGAAAAAAAATAAACCTAAATCTGCCAGGTGTAAGAACATGTTTTGGTATAACTGTGCATAATTCTATTTATAGTCTACTAGCATAACTTTACATGCAATGCTGAAACATAAGCTCCTAATTCTATAACTAATTCTATAAGTCCCTCTATGAACACCAATGGTCTCTATGGTCAGCAAAAAATCTGAATAACAGGACAACTGCTCAAAAGCTATTTGATTTTTGTCAAAGCAGCTATAAACCAGGTATTACTTTTATTTGTATTATTTTCTCAGATGTAATACTATATTCAAATAAATAAGAAAAACAAAACCATTTTGACGTCTTTAGATTTTTTAAACATTATGAAAATCCTTCTTAGAGAAATCAAGCAAATAGTGATTTTCACATCCGTTTATGATTTCTGATGGAGGAAAAACTTCCTGTAGTTCCTTCAGAACAGGGCTAATGTGACGACAAAGCTGCCTGAAGGGAGAACCGGTACCTGGAGAGCCTTGTAAGATGTGAGCGGCCTGGTCTTCCACAAGAGACCTGCAGTGGAGACCTGCCTGCATCCACGCAGCAGCATCGCAACCTGAACTGACACCAATTAGGCCTCCTCCAGCCTCGCTGCCCGATAGATTTCAGCTCCACCGCCATGTGACATCAACCAATTATGGCGGATTGACTTGAAATCGACCGGATTGTGACCTGAAACCCAGATTTATTTTTCATGTGGGCTGATAGAGGAAGGACTGCGGGCTGTTTGAGCAGATCCAGGAATGAGGATGGAAGGCATTTTCAATCACTGTCTTGGGTTAATGTTAATCTGATGCCTCTCTCTGCCTATATGTGTGATTTAAAAGCGGCTGTAAGTTACGCTTTCTCCTGACCCTGCATCCTTCCTCCTCGCCTCCATCTTCTGACCCTTTATTTTCCCCTGGTGTCTGCAAAAGCAATAAAGCAAACAAATTAGAAGGTACCATAGATTACATTCGCTGTTAAATCGTGAAAAGCACCGAGTTAAGTTACACTTAGGCTTAGTCATTAGGGTTTGCTGTGCTGTGATCAAAGAAAGTTGGGGCCTATTTTAGGTTGCAAGAAAATCCCTTAACTGATATCAGGCCACGGTTAAGCAAAGATAATCTAACGCTACAGGCTAGAGGAGACGCTCAAGGCAAAGGTTATTGCAGAAAGAGAGAGAAGGACTGATTTAGTGGTGTGGATGATAAGGAAAGCGTTCCAAATCATTTTTTTCCCCCAGCAGAAGCATGTAAACATCTATTTTGATGTTACGGAGTGAGGAGGCGGATGCTGGCGCTGACGAGGGGCCATTGCAAACATTAGTTTAACACGACATGACTGATAGACAGTTGGCTAATCCTCTTAAAGAAACAGTGTCCCCTCTGGTAAAAAATGTTCCCGGCTTCACACGTTGGCCTGGGAGATTAGGAGCGAAATCCAACTTAGAAATGTTACACTCATTAGCAAAAACACAAATAAAAAGATACATATATAAATAAATAGCAAATGTTTATCTAAAATATCATTTTTTTCTGCTTAAGTGGAATCAGTATTTGAGCCGGTGCTATCTAGAGATCTTCCAGTGCAGCTTCCCTTCCTGTGCAGAACATCTGATGCTTGAAAGTCAAACGTCTGGTGGGTTATTGCCTCCTAAACCCAATCAGCATGCAAGATTGCATTATCAAATCAAGCTTGGTGCTGCTCTGTTCTGCTCTGCAGTGGATAAGTGTCTCTTCGATGTCAAACTTTTTTTTTCCCATCAAGCCTTTAAAGTTGATTTCATGAAATGAAAATCAGAATATGATACTCACTAGTGTCGAAAAAAGAAGCACGGAAAAGGCAACATTTAATTGGACATTGGGGTTTCAACATTTTCTTCATGTCAGACTTTCAGAGTAGTACGCACTACCAATTTTAAAAATAAAAGTTTCTTACCATTTTACTGGATTTATTTATGTCAAGGACAAGTTTTAAATATCTCTACATATTGGTACTTGGAAAAACTACAGATTGCATGGAAGGACGCACAAAAAGGTGGAAACAAGTGATAGAGAGATGAATTTAGAGACAAAGAGATAGCAGACAGAAAGCTTTCAAGATAGAAAAATGATGGATAGAAAGACAGAAAGATGGACCAAGTTAAGGATGGACCAAAAGCCTGATGAAAGAATAAATTAATGGATTTTTAAAAATTATTGGCGACAGAATAATGAATAGACAGTAGGAAGGATGAAAAGATGTAGAGATGGATGAAAAACAGATAGATAGATTGAGAGATGGGAAATGAATGGACAAAGAGATATAAAGCTTTGTAAAACATTAAGAGCCCATAGAAAAAACCCTGATTATTCCACCAAATATTGGTTTCTGAACTCTTCCTGACTCAAAACATTAGTATTGTTGTTTCTAAATGAATATGAACTTGTTTGAGGTCTGAAAGTGCTGCATCTTTTTTATTATTTTGACCATTTGTCATTTTCCAGAAATAAAAAGTGAATTTTCGCTGGTAATGTCAGAGACATGCTGTCAGTAGTTCATAGAATAAAATAACTATGCCCATTTTACTCAAACATAGATCTATAAAAAGTAAAATCAGATCATTTTAAGTGGCTTCTTAATTATTTCCAAAGTTGTGAGTAGATGGACTGAAAGTTGGTCAGATTAAAAATCCATCCATCCGTTTTCATATTCCTTGAACGTGGGGAATCGCTACATCTACATCAATGCTCAGGTAAACAGTGGATCCTCCTCTGAATAAAATCAGTCACCTTCAATTTTTCAAAAGTCCAATTTCTCCCTTACAAGGGTGGAGGTAGAAAGCACCTTCAAAAAGCACGCCAGCATCTGTTCTTGGACCTGAATCGCAATCTCTCCTGTTTGCTGCCCTTTACTGCTTCCTCTCCTTTTTGCAATGCATATTTGAAAGCAGCGTGCGCACACAAGAAGACTGCCCGCTGGCCTTTACGTCCTGAGAGATTGAAGAGAAGCGAGAAGGTGGGGAAAAGAGCTGCGGACCTGTGGACCTCTAAAGTTTAGATGAGGGAAGGCTGTGCCGTGATCAAAGGATGCCTCAATTAGTTTTGAGCTGCGGTTGTGCCGTGCGGTGAACTTTACGGATTAATTTTTTTAATGGAATATCTTGGGACTCATTAAACATTCATGCTCTGCAAAACTAAACATCTGTATCAAAACACATTGTTTTCTCTGTTCTTCAATTATTCACAAGCACAGAGTGTGACCACATTTTAAATACATCAGATAGCATTTAGGGGAAGCATCGCTGCACACTTTTGTTCTAGACTAGCCAATGCAACACAGGTCTTTACACTAACTCCAGTTTCTTCTTCCCTTCTGGCGCTCGCCCTCCATTGGTAAACAGTTAAGCAGCCCAGTGTTCTAATGAGTAGAAGCTCCAATTTTCTGAGCCTCTGTTAATTATAATTAGAGCTCTGTAATTACTCTGCAGAAAGAATGGCAGCCTGGGTAAGGCCATCTGAATTGTACCTGGGAGAAAATTAAAAACCCATCACTCTGTCTTACTTGCTCGGGCTTCCACGTCTGGTGCCCAGGCATTTATCTGGACAGCTGCACATATGGTAAACATGAGCTGACAAGCCTGACTAAAGATCTCCAGGCTGTAATCTTTAAAGGACCCACATGAGCTGATGGTGTAAAATTGAGTTTTACAGCAAGCCCAAGTGTTTGTCACTCTCCTTTAAGCCGTTGTAGAGCATTGTGTGGAAGAGCGTTTACTTGATATTTTGGCATTCCACACTGATTGTGGCAAAAGTACTTTTCTCCCTTGAATCTTTTTTTCGCATTTTATTATGTTATAGCCACAAATTTCAATGTAGTTACTGGGGTTTTATGTAGTACATCATTATACAGTCAATAGAATATATATAATATATATAGTTGTTAATAATAAAGAGAAAGGAAAAGGATGCATGGTCTCCAATACATCTTAAAAGCATTGTGACTAATTGTATCAGAATTTAAATAATTTGTAGAATCATTTAACCCTTGCACCTCCAGAAACTGATTTTATTTTATTGCTTAGTTGATAGATACACTGCAAAAACAAACTTTCACAAAGTACTTTTAGTCTAGTTTCTAATGCAAATATGTTAATACAATTGAAATAAGACAAAATTAAAACAAGCTCCAATATCTTCCTGAAAAATTACTTGTGAGTTAGTTTTGTCTCATTTCAAGAGCGCTGAAATATTTGCACTAAAACAAGAGCAAAAATACTTGGTAAGATGTTGTGTTTTTGCAGTGCAGGGACAGTTACAAGCATCACTGTGTTCAGAGCCGTAGCTAACACTTTAACAGTTGGTCTAAATAATATAATAATATCAACATCAAATGAGAAAATTAAATGAGAAAAAAAGATATAAAATAATGTATTTACAGCTACTGAATGAAATATTTGATGTTAATAACAATAATAATTTTGAACATATGTGAAGAAGATATAATCAACTATATTTAGCATCTTGTGTACAATATTAGGCTTCCAAACACATAATGTGTTGTGTAGAATTCTGCTATTAAAGAATGCTTTAAAGAAAGTCAGGACAGTGGCTTCTGCTCTCCATTGTTCTTTCCTGATTCTTAGTAAAGGAAGAGTAAGCAGATGGCTGCAGTCACATGATACACATTTAAACTTTAACAATGGTCCCAAAATATACCCTCATAAAATATCTAAAAAATATAACATGTTACAGTCTCACACTAACCCCAAGGAAACAACACGCTGGAAAAAAAAACTGATTCAGAAAGAGAGACCAGAAATTTGGTTTTCTCTATTTCTGTATCACTTGATGGGGAACTGCTATACTTCGATTTGGATCTCTACTGCTTCTAAAAACAGCCCAAGCATTTAAACAAACAAACAAACAAACAAACAAACAAACAAACAAACAAACAAACAAACAAACAAACAAACAAACAAACAAACAAATAAACAAAAAACACCCAGTCAGTTTTTGGTAAAAACCTATTTTGGTGTCTGGAAAATGATCCATTTCAAAAACGTTCAAAATGCAACTTCACAAATCAGTAGGTGCTGCCCCTCACCTACCAACCTCAGCCCGTTACCTAGCAACCGAAGCTTATTTATGTCATGTTTGGTCAGCTGCTTTCACCACTGTATGCGCTGTACAACGGCTGCTGGGACAGAAAAATCTTTTGTTATTGACTTACCATCCAGAAACTATTTGCTGCATTCTTGTTGGTTGTGCAGGAGATTCTACTTTTGCTTTAGAAAGAGCTGCAGTTGTATAATTCTGCACATGTTTGCAGTCATTTTCACATGCCAGTGTAAATGCTGAATTGGGGGGCGTGGCCAGCAGCAATTTATTTGAAATTAAAGTGACAAGAGACCCTAAAACAGCTCATTCTGAAAGGAGATCTAAAAAGGCAGAACTGACCAGACCAGACTGAACAGATGTTTTTTTTAGCACAAATCTGTAATCAATCAATCAAACGATCGATTGATCAATCAATCAAATTTTATTTGTATAGCACATTTCAGTAGCAATGAATTTCAAAGTGCTTTACATAATTAAACCCAAAATCACAGAGTCATGCAACATTGAATAAACAATCAAAAACATAAATGTTCCTGCCAAGTCGGAGTTCTGCCCTTCAAATCGGCAGAAAAAGAACAAAAGAAAAGTTATACATTTTAGAAAACTGCCTAGATGTGTAATCCTGTATGCAATGAAGTCAAAATAAATGTATTTTCTTTGACTGTGCTGACTAATTAGCGTGCATAAAATGGTTTGTGATTGCACTGTAACCACTTTTCAGTTCATTTTTTAAGCCGATTGATCTTGCTGCTTGCTGAAGTAAGATAACATCACACAAAATCTGCCCAATAACCCCTGCCAGACACCTGCAGGGACCTTCATGAGCCAAAATAGAGGCTTTTATGCAATAAACTGGCTTTTAAAAGGAAACACCTGCTGCCTTTCCTTAATAATGAGTAATATATTCAGCACAAAGCAGGGTAAATTCCCTCACTCCCCCAGAAGCCTGTGGTGGCTCAGGGTGGGCAGCGTGCTACATGAAAGACACGCACAGGAGAGAGATCCTGAAGCTAGCCTTGGCTGCACCAAGCTTTGTTCTCATCTTCAAAGGCTAGGCTTTTTTTTTTTTTTACAGGATCAAAATCCACAAACAAATAAAGCTCAGATGTGTACAGTAAGGCGCTGAATTCCCTGGTAACTCACTTTCACGGAGGGGTATTGATAAAAACAAGCTCTTTGATAATTCTTCGGCTGCTGATGGTGGTTCTGTGAGATTTATCGTGTTGTCTTTTCTAGACACTGCGATGTGTCGTCCGTGTCGTTACTGTGGGAGCCTACCTGACCGGCGCCCCTCTGCTCTGGGCGGGTTTGAGCAGCACAGTGACCGTGTTGTCCGTCTGGTTCAGAGACGTCTCCTGGTCGTAAGCTGGCATGGAGGGAGCTAAAGTAAGGCGAAAACAAGCCGACGGGTTTGATCAGAATCAAGGTTTGGCATGTGAATTGGATGAAAAGAAGTCATATTTATGTTGTGTACTGTAAATTCATTCAACGCTGTGATATAGTTACATATTTCTGTTAATTTTGATGGATTTTTGCTATCAGAAAAGATTTTTGAAATATTAGATTTTTGACTTCAGAACAGTACATGGATTATCTAAATGGTTGAAGGATGGTCAAGTATGTGACCTTTTTTTCTGAAATTGTATTGTATTAGTTTTTCATTAAATGGTCATTGCATTTTATGAATGCAAGCACCGTATTTTAAGTCTTGTAGCACTCATGTCTCCTGCTCTGGAGACTGCAGCTGAAAAGCTATATTTACAAGAATGTTAACTAATATGAATATTCTCTAAAATGTTCAAAATCCTTAAAAGCCCCTTTTACTGCCATCCTTCCACTTAACTTTCCAATAGAAACAGAACATACAGACTATTTAGTAATGAACCCACCGCTTGACAGTGTTGGCCAAAACTTACAATTTCTGCAATCAAATACTGCTTATTTATTTACCAGATTACAGAAAAAAATGATTATTTCCACCTTCTGTCCATGAACAGACTGAAGTAATCAAGTCTGACTTAGCAGATTATGAAGTGGTGAAAAGCCAATCTATAAATTAAATATATATATGTCTGATAATTCATTATCCAACTCGTGTTTTATATGTTTTTATCAGAGAAACTGACAATTAACAAAAACAATAGACAAACATGCTTGAAATGTTGCTCATAAAATTTATATTTTATGAGTTTCATAAATGAACTACTGTTTAATTCTAATTTACTGTGCTAAACATGCAATAAAAAGAAAACTACTTAAGTCCACAATCAGTTCTGTAGAAGAACTGTTGCTATGTTTAAAGCAAGTCATAAACATTTATGTGCTGTCCTATCAAATTTGATCTGCAAATGAAAAAAATGCATGTTTAGCATCTCCATCAGCAGTGAGTGTTGCACAACATATTCTGCATTACTGACACCAGGACTCACTCCATTGACCCTGCTGACCTGAAATCTTGGTGGTGAACTGGGTTATGACCGGGGGGCCGTAGCCCTTGGCTGTGCTGGCGCGCAGCGTGAAGGAGTACGTGGAGCCCGGGTAGAGGCCCGTGAACACGTGGGTGGTCTCGTTGCCCAGCTTCACAGCCTTCCCGCTCTGGTTGGAGAGGTCCAGCTCGGGGTCAAAGGAGCTCACCGCCTTATAGGAGATCTAGCATTAAATTAAAAAAACAGAAAGGGAATATTCTTTTAGTTGCCCTGGAAACTCTGGTTTTTGCTTCATTGTTTTGTTTGCAAGAAATTGGCAACACAAAAAAATACCAAGCACTTAAACATGAAGAATAGGAGAGCATTGCTATGGTACATGTTCAGGATCTTGGCTCTTAAATATCAGCCGACTTTAACAACCTTTAGCCGAGCTTTTTCGGTTGCATGACCCCCAAGTTAACGTCCTGTTCAGATTCACCAAAGTTCTGCAATCGCAGAGAAACATGAGCAGGAAACGACGGTTGAAATTAATCTTCTCTACTATGTTATTTGAACAAATTAAATTTGTTTCACACGCATTCAACAAGTCAGACTGCACTGCAGGATTGCTTTGTGGAAGCTCAGTCTGTAGAAGATTTTCATGTGTGTACGACTACGTATGAAAAAAAAAAGCAGAAATGGCCTGTGGAGATGGGGACTGTAAAACCAGTGACATGTTTTCAAGGCAAAGATGAATCCCTGCTGGTGATTTCAAAGAGCAACCAAATACTCTAATGTATTTCTCCTCCATTAATAAACACAGGGCACTCTGGAGGGAAGCATTAAGGTGAGTGTTTTTGTTAATATCCATTTTGAATAATTCTAAAGTCCTACTTTAAGAAAATGCCTCTGCATGTAAAAAGAAAACCTCCATTATAATTCCAATTAAGGGACACAAAGGGAATCTGGAGTGCTGCATAATTTGTGTCCATCAAGTTTTGAAATGCTTCAAGGCTTTCTCATTTAGTCTTTGTCTGTGAAGTGAGTCTGTGATGCCAAAAACCAATATCATAACACTGCAGGCAGAGGAGTTGGAAATGACTTGTCGACACTGGGCAGGTTTTCTCAATCCTAATGGATCAGACAGGAAAAAAAAAGCTGCTGAATTATTTGAGCAAATTAATTTGGGGGCTGATTTGACCCGATACATCACGCCGTTTCACTTAGCTGGGCTTATATTTTTGCAACCTGAGGGAGGTAAATGTCCAATTCGATGGCTTTCATGAGAAAAATGATTTTACCATTCCAGAGATATTTAATGGTTGAAGAAAACAAAATGACATTGTTAAGAAAATCTATCCAAACTAATGGAAAAAAGCAAAATGGGAAACAGATTGTGTTTGTGGAGTGTGGAGTAAGACAGAGAGCAGCTGCAATTATGAATACAAAGTTACGGTGTGAGGATAGATCCAGCTCACAAGACGCAGCAAATACAAGAAAGAGATGAGATTTTAGAAACAAATCTGGATGAAAATCAAGAACTAGTTTTTTTCCTATTACAGTAAAAATATCAGGGATAACAAGCTAGATTTTAAATAATCTACAGTCAGTGTCTATATTGCTGTTTTCAATTTCCTCTTTTCAATTGTATCACAGTAGTCCCAATTTAAAAAAAGCTAAAGTTTCCATTTGCACAAACAAAATATTTCATTGACTTATAGTTTTATAGAATGTACTAATATTATACAATACAAATGTACACTAAAGAATAAAAAATGGTTTTGGGTTCAGAATCGTTAAAGTTTTTGATCATGGCGTTCCTGCCAAAACACAAGCATCTCTGAGAAGATGAAGGAAAAAAAGATGAATGGAGCTAAAAAAGTAAACGGAAAAAGACATTTGGATGCTGCACAAGACTCAAGACTGCAAAAAAGATTTACTAGAACAATTCGAACCAGACAGGAAAGCTACAAGGTTACAGTTCAGATCAAACTCCTGGACTCAGAGTCCTGCAGCTTTTAATGGTGAATCTGCTAGAAAGTCGCCTGAATCAAAACATTAGGAAGACAAATCTGTGTTTTGTTACATTAATCCAATTTAGGATTTGCAATAAAACTTAAACATTTCAGTCTGCATAAAATCTGCAGGTGCTTATAAAGTTTATTTTACAAAGAAGACTGGGAAAAGAAGATCAGTGTCTGGATTGTGCAAACCTCACAAAGACGTATCACAAAGAGGTCAGAGGCGCTCAGGACAAATGCAAAACACTGTTTCCAGATTATTTCCCTTCTGCTTCACAGTTTTAAGGTGAAAAAAATAATACACTCATAATGGGACTTTACTTCTTTGAACTTTCTACAAACATCGGTTATGTTTGCAGCAAACAGCAGCTTTTCCCAACTGTTTTAAATTGAATAACGAAACTTAAACTACAGTAAGCAGCTCCTGGTTTATATCAGCAGAACTCACAAAGTTTTTTTTCTTACATCAACCAGATCACAGAGCAATACCTGGAGCAAGCTGTTGGCTTGGTTACAATCTTCACCTGTCATCCTCTTTTAAACAAGATGATGTGAATATTAGCAATACATTTCTTCTAAAATAAAAAGAAGAAGGCTGTCAGTGTATTAAAACCTCCAAATGCCATAATGTCAGTGACTTATAGCTCTCTCCATATTTTATTATGTTGTTAACGCTTTTAAGACAGAGATTTAATTGCTGCACCATATGCATATTATTATAGCCTGGGGAAGGTGTTTTATAATGTGCAGCACATTTGCCCTGAGATAAATATGAGCGAACCTGACAGATCACCAGTGCAGACCATGTGGCAGGCCCTGAATGCTTTTACCTGCACTCTGAATTTTTCACAAAGACAAACAGCTGAAACATGTTTCTCTAAAAGCAATTACGCGCGCAGCAAACATGGCATTCTTTGTTTTCCTGCACTCTGCCGACGCGCCGTCCCTGCTACAGAACTGCGAGGAAGACACAAGGCTGCACTGCACACTCGAATAAACATAGGCTTTCAGAGAATATTTAATATCTGAGTGACCTGATGGCGAACCTGTCTGTCGGGGAAAGTGGCGCACGGAGGAGCGCAGTTTACATTTCCTTCACTATTTAATCCACCGAGCTTGTAAGAGGAGCAGAGCTGTCAGACTGGAGCAAACGGTGACAAGAGGAAAGATCGACCGAGGAGAATCAATCTGTGGGAAAGGCTGGTGGATTACTTCCATCTTAAGTTGGTTAAGGTCAGTGTGCACATATGATACACCGCAAGCTTCTGCTGAGACTCCATTATCCATGAGTAAAGAGGCTCCTGTAATGAACTGTGCCGTGTTTAACGTGTATTTTAGAAACTGGATTTTCCTTTGAAGTCAGATTAGTCTGACAGGACAAAGATTCAGAACGATCCTGTTCCAGAACTTCAGTGGATAGAGGAGTATTAGCCTTCTTAAAGAACAGCAAACTAATTTAAATATCAGCCAAAAATACTACAATACAATACAAAAGGCAGTTTTTGAATTATTTCTTTCATCACAAGAAAGAAATTTGGGCCAACCTTTAAGGACATTTGTCTTGTATTCTGCGCTTTGGTTGTTTGAAACTTTAGGTCATTCTCACTTTTTATGGACATGTCAAAAACGATGAAAGTACAAAATGGTGTCTAGTCAAAGGAGCAAAATGAAGGCACAAAACAGTTTGTATGGGAAACAAAGAGAATAAAACATGATAATGAACCAAAGTTAATGATAGAAGAATCTGAATCTATCATTCCACTGAGCCCCACTAGCAGTCTGGGATAAATCAATTCATAAATATTTATATTTCTAACTAAAAGCTCCCCACAAAAGATCCCTGCTCATTTATTTTAGCAATCAACTTATTTAACTGGTGCCAATTTACAAAGTTACAATTCAAACGTTGGATTCCAGAATTCTCCAGGATGATAAAAACTAAAGTTTTTCTTAACAGTTTAGCACATGATGAAGTCAGAGTTCGCATTGTGTCATCGGTGCTTTCGTACCTCAAACTGTGTGATGATTCCGTACGTCTGCGCTGGTTCCCTCCACTTCAGGATGATCTTCTCCTCGTAGGGACTCCCCTGGATGGAGTCCAGAGGAACAGCTCCTGGCACTGCGGCGGAAAACACACAGACACATTAGATTTATTTACAAAACTGGAGGTTAAAAATGACATTTTCAAGGTAGAAAATACTTAAGTTAGGTTGAATTTAAAATGTCTGTCTTTAGTTTGTCTACATTGTAAATAGAATAACTTCATATAGCTTTTCTCTTCCTACTGATGTCAATCTGTCAATACAAATTCTCCCAGAAATCCATCAGCCTTCTTTGCTGTTGACAATCCTGGCATTGGAGATCCACCAATGAAATATCCAGAAGTCACAACTGGCCAGTTTTCCCTTCTCATTAGCATTTCTCTACAAATTTACTGCATGGAAAACGAATACCTCCCAACCAATTTTAGTCCATAAACTCATCAGTTAAAAGAATATACTTTCTTGAGTTTATTCACATCCGACTAAGTTGTGGAGAAAATTGCTTACTGGATGGAAGCATCACAGAATGTGCAGAACATTTTTTCTTCTGTTAGTTTCTTTATTGCAGTCCTCCCAAGAAAAAAAAACAAAAAACAACAACCCCCCCATCTGGATCGGTTAAAATCAGACATGGCAGGTCAGACGTGAGAGAAAACGTAGAACTGGTAGCAGTAAGGTAAAGTCTGATGAGCTGATTTGAAGTAAACATAGGTAAACCTGGATGCCAGAGGAAAGAGAGAGAATTTTAAATATTCACCTGGGTTTATTTTTACTGAAACAACGTGTCAGACATTTGCCTCTTTAACCCCTCGTGTAAATAGCTTTCATTCTGGAAGTGGGACAGAATGATGAGGAGACATTTTATTTTATTTCATTTTTCTCCAGGATGTGTCTTGAAGAACTCAACAACCACTACACCCTGTCTGTTCGCTCTTTCCCACGGGGTCCCAAGCAGACAGGCACCCAGAGCAGTCAGATAGCAAGAAACAGTTGCCACTTTTAAGTTTCCAAGCAGAGATATCTGAGCCAGACATGACTCTCTTTTCGTCATCTGAGCTTGTTTGTTAGCTATCAGGCGGCCAGCGTTCCTTGAGACTTCAGTGGAGTTCATTTCCTGTGTCTGCTGAGGCAACACAGAACCTCTTTCATCTTTGAAGGAGGCGCAGCAGCAACAAAACACGCTAGAGTCAAACTGTGGAAAAAAAATAAGTTTAAATCATCTCAACAACCCAAACTGTGCAGACGGCTGTTTACTGTGTGGCAATTATTTATTCTAGCTCGTTAAAAAAATTTGTAGGCACGCGTTTAATGGAAATGGTGAATAATACAGAGGAATTGTTTGTGTAAGTTTGGTGAAAGTTTCTTAATTTTAATGCCTTGAAACTAGCAATACTAAAACTTACGATTTTGGGAATCATAATTTATAGGCTGTAAAGAATAAAAGCAGCATATTCATTCACAAGAACATCTGGATATAGTATAATTGTCAACAAATAACCATAAAAATCCATAACCATTGTCTTTGTAGCTGCATAATAGGTGCTGTTGCATTAATACAGCAACCTGGAATGAAACAAACAACTCTGTTATTTCCTACGACTTAAAGCAAAGTAATACCTTATTATGTGTCTGTTGTGTATAACAGGAATGGGATTATCATAAGACGATAATCTTGAGGAAAAGTAGAGCAATTCCAGAATAATGTGTAATATGTTTTAATTGGTCTCAAAGTGGATCAATTACTCTTACTGCTGCCATAAGACTATATGGAGTTCAGTTTTATGAATGTCATGTTATATTTACTTATTAACATGATTTTGAATACTTTAGCAGCATTTATTTTAGCAGACTTGACCTCTCACCCCTCAGGCTACATGCTCAGTTAGCTAGCCTGCAGCTGGCTGCTTTAAAGACGTGCTATCCATGGCCTCCCAACTGTGTTTTTAAATCAGTGCTGGAAAATCAAAGTGGCTTCTCAAACATAAGAAAGTTATGAGGAAACAGCCATTTAAAACCTTGGTTTACCTGGATGAGACATTTTTCATGTTAAAATGGTTGCACCCTCTCATAATTAAAAAAATATATCTTCATAGTTATCAGTTTATAAAAAGTATTGAACAGAGATTTTTTTAAGCATTATTCATGTGTCCATAATGATGAAAATAATAAAAAAAGAAAATGAGAAACATCTTTAATTCTTAAAATACATGTCTCAACAGTGGGAATACTGTTACACATACTTTCATATTTTAACATAGCTATTAATGGAGTTCTGCTACCATATGAGTAGTAACGTATTATTGTATGCAGATGATTCGGTTTCACTTACCATCTTCATCGGTCTGAACCTCCAGCTCAGTGCTCTCCTTCACCCCCTCTGGGTTGTGCAGCACCAGCTTGACGCTGAGGTTGGTGAAGGGCGTCAGGTTGTGGATGATGTGCTGCGGGTCACGACTCTGGGCTTCATAGCACACCTCCTCCCTGGTCTCCTCCTTGCCGGCCACTCTGGAGCGGTACTGGACGGTCAGGTTGTAGCTGTGGCAGCGGGTCACGTTGTAGCCCAGCGGTTCCCAGCGGATGGTCACCTGTCTGGACTGGATGTCCACAACCTCCAGGCGCCGCGGGCCGTGCATGGGCTCTGGGGAAAGGTGAGAAAGAAAGGAGTGTGAGCCATGATGATGAGGATGTATCTGAGGGATAAAGCAGGAATAAAATATTAAACAAGAAAAAAGCTTTTATTCATATTAAACATACTATATTTAATCTGTTTGTGATTCAAATCCTCCTGCAACGTTATTAACGTCAAAGCCGTTGCATTTCTGAGAAGCCTGAGCGCTGCCAAATCCCATCACCGTTGCTAACTTGGTCTCACAGAAGCGCCACTCACCAAGACGCCACGGATCTGTTGGTGGAAACCCCCAGCAGGAGGTATATCATCCCTTCAGAGTCTGCTGGCTGCCCGCTCCTTTTGCCGTTTCCATTCTATTTTCCATCTGGCCCAGTGGCGGTCAGCTATTAGCACCACACTGATACAGAGTCAGCCAGCCTGTCAGTCCAGGCAGGAGACGACACCCGCTGCCATCCTATCACCTCTAATCACATACGCTCCGCGTCTCCTTGCCTTTTCTCTATGGCTTTTCCATTTTCTCTTCCTTCCTTCTCCTCCATCTCTCTTTTCTTTCCATTCTGTGTTCGGTTATCTTCTTATCCCCCTCTCCCCCTTCACCTCTCCCACTCGTCTTTCCTACGGGAGGGAGAGCAGCCCAAGCACAAGGTAATGGGATCAATTTCCATTCCAGGTTAAATTTGCAGTCCATTTCTCTGGAACTTAACACTTTACCTCCTATTAGGAAGAGCCGGGGCTCAATTTCCCCGTCCCCCCCTGGAGACACAGTCCAGAGATTCAGAGGCACCCACAGCAGCCATGTTTAACATTCTGGAGGCGAGTTTTGAGGATTGGAGAAGGATTCCAGACCGGACTCGAGCTCCAGCCTGCTCCTTGTCTCTACAGGGGTTTTAACTGCGAGCTGTAATCTGCAAACAAGACAGACGGCTTCATCGGTTCCTGTGAAAGGCTTCATTTTCTGAAAGCACCTGTATCAACTGAGAGCCCAGTTGAGGAAAAGTCCCGACGAACGAAGCCTTTCAACTGCGAGTGCAAGTGGGAAAGACGAGAGCTCCTCATTGAATTATAGATTGAACACTTGTAGATTTCACAAGGAGAAGACGTGATATCTCTTGTGCTTTTATAGAGCAGATGAAATTAGAGAGGAAGGAAACGCTGTTAAAGACAGATCGGGAAGAGATGTGAACATGAGAACGGCGAGGAGGTAGATGAAAAGCATCCTTCCCAAAGCAACGGCACAAGAAATGCTCATATAGATTAGCAAAAAGCGCAACAAAAGGGAGAGAATTTCTACTTTAGAGTTTTATCTATGGACAAAATGTTGACATCAAGTTCCAATTAATAATCAAGTTGTAAATCTGAACTTTAGTTGTGGCATTTAAAGCAGTTTTTATAACCATTAACGTCTGCTAATTTTGTCACTTCACCACAAACTTCAATACATCTCATAGAGATTTTGTGCAAAAGACCAACACTAACCGGTGCATAACTGTAAAGTTGAATGAAAACAGAATGGTGTGAGGATGTAACCATTAAATCTAATGTACAAACCAGAAGAAACAAGAGCCTCTAGAAATAGAAAAGTCAACCTGTAGATAAATCCAGCTGTTCAGTAAAGTCCTCAGAAGAAATAAAGATGTGAAAAATGAAAAGCAGGGTTATGTTATGAAACAATACCCCAAACGTTGAACATCTCACATGTTCAATGCGTTTTCTGGACAAGAAAATAAATCTGAATGTTAAAATCTTTGTCAAGGGCCGCATGATTCCAAGAAAATATTGAATTGTTAAATTTTAACCATTTTATAATGTCCCAACAACTTCTGCATCTTGTTCACTACAGAAATCCATGTGGTGTGGGAAGTAAGTTAATGCCAAATACCAAATGTATTTGTATGAAAAACATAAAATATTATAACAAATACTTTATCAAAGCAGTAATTAGTAATTGCAATACTGTGATTTTGCAATGGCAATTGTGATTCAATTCACTGAACAATTCTACTTTAAAGCTTGTCCAGCTAAATTGAGCAAAAATCAGAGAGGCAATCGAGAGGTGATGCATAGTGGTGGTAGAATCATGGTGTGGGATTGCCTTTCTGCAGCAAGTGCAGTTAAACTGGTATGAGTCTATGGGAAGAAGGGTGAAGCCAAATAAATACAGGGCAGGTTTGGAACGAAACTTGCTAGTGTTTGGTCAAGGCTTGAGATTTGGGCGGGTTGCCTATCAGTAAGAAAACAAACAAACATGCAGTGGAAATGATGTTGGAATGACTTAGAGCACACATTTTGAAGACCAAGAAAGGCCTGGCCAAGTTGTAGACCTGAATCCTATTGAGAACCAGATGTGGTGAGACCTGAAAATTGATGCTCAGAGATGCTCTCAATCCAATCTAACTGCTGGAGCTATTTTCCAAAGAGGGATTGGCAAAAAAGATGTACAAAGCTGGTCAGTCACAAATCCTAAACTGTGCCAATGAATGCAATCATTCCCATTTAATCATAATGCAATATGAAGAGATTTTGCCATAAAACTGGCAATAAGCAAACAGGCATCTTTGAGTTGATTGCAATGCTGGGCAAAGCCATGCAGAAAATAGAAGTTTAAACCCTTTTATTTGTGGAACTATCTGTTGGCTGCACCCAGTAGGCAACGGTTACACTAAAAGCACAGAGAATTGCAGGGTGGCCAAGCTCAGAAATCAAATTAAACCAGATGCTCTCAAAGTGACAAACGCGCCAAAGTGTGAACCTCAAGCAGACGTGCACAAGCGGCTGACTGGGAGAGTCCAATCCTGGAGCGTTCAGGAAGAATGTCACACTTCCATCATCGTGGAACATCCACAGATTTCGTCCACTGAACTGCAATTCTGGCCCATGGAGAGATGCCAGAATGGAAAGCACTTCCGCAAAATACAATCATGGAGGGAGCTAGTGCTTGTCAAACAAAGAATAAGACGAATGACATTATATAAATTTGAATTTCTATTAGTTTCTGGAACATTAGGTATTTCCTCTCATCCTTACATGCACAAGTGAAGCAGGTCCTGAAAGTATAACTGCCCATTCTTCAAGCTACTTTTATGATTATTCTGCAGTCTTTGTCTGGAGTTTGTGTGGAGAAAAGGCTAATTGTTGGTTGCCCTTCTGGCCCCCTGTAGAGCAAATGCCAGCTGTCTGAGGGAGGCAGTAAAAATGTGAGGATCTGCACCGGGTGCCCGAACACAACGTGCAACCCATGACTCAGAATGACATCATCTGTTTGCATGAACAACAAGATGCCCCGGCTGCTTCGGAGAACGGTCATGGTTAAATGTAAAAAAAAAAAAAAAAAAAAAAAAAAAAAAAAGTGGGAAAAAAAAAAAACCCACCCCGTCTTTATGCCCGCCTTAAACTGAAATTAATGTTTCACTATAAAGTGGCACGCATCCATTTTAAATATATT